>SNQJ01S0034821.1:125510-163294 GCA_010110895.2 Picea sitchensis | reverse complement strand
TAGAAATTATAATAAAAATATGTATACCTTGTTAGAACAGAGTATTTCATTAATTATTAAATTCCAAACTAATAAATATAACAAGAGTCTAAGTCTAAGATGTTTGACTAAATTAAAAACATAAAAAGGGAATGAATGGAATTACTAGCAATTTAAGTGGAAGAAGAAATAAGAATAAAAATGGGTAAATACACATTTGTGCATTAAAATAATAAAAGAGATTTTTTAAATAAGAATAAATTAAAACATGAGAGAATAGGTGGTTCACATAGAGTAGCATCTTGAGTCAATCCACCACTAATCCTAACTAAAAGAAGACTCTTAATCCAACTCAAACTGAAATTTAGTTAGGGGACACAAAAAAAATGAGGGATTGGGGAACTAAAAGACAACTAAGAGGAAAAATAGGAACAAATTGGGGAGTGTGAGGGAAAATTTCCAATTAATTAAAATACAAAGAGAATTTACTTGTGCAACTTTGGGAGAGTGTGACAAGTGGTGTGGGTGAATAATCATTAATTGAATTATTAAAAATCGTTCATTGTGCATGAGACGACATGTGTCATTGATAATTTTTCTATAAAATAAATGGAGAGGAAGGGAGAAGGGTCTCACTTTTGGAAATTATTGTTATGATGCCAAATGTTTTGAACTAGTTTACTTGTTGAGAGGTGGGTTTCAAAACTTGTGAAGCGTAGAAGCCTCTCCTTGTGAGGGCAAGTTTTGTGCTATTGATTTCTAGTTTTTTTCTGTGGCCCCTTTGTGGCTCGGGGGCTAAGGGGGAATACGAGTACCCATAGCATTGGTTGGGATGTAATGGTGATGTTTTTGCATTACCAGGAGAAACCAAGGAGGGTGTGCGCAAGTTACCAATTTGAATACTTCTCCATCAACATCATTACAATCGTTACAGTATTTCTTGCAAATTTAATTATGATAATGGATTTCTTGATATACTGGAAATCGAAATTTATGTATATATATATATATATATATATATATATATATAGATAGATATTGATATGTATAAATAATTTTGTGTTGATTTAATTATTGACACTAATATAAATGTGCATGGACGCATGATAACTTGAGAAATAATAATTCTAGTTTTATATTTAAAATATTACTGTTATTCTAGCTATATTCTAGCTATATTATTATCAAGAAATGAAATATTCTAGCTATATTATTATCTATACTGTTATTCTAGCTATATTCTAGCTATAGTATTATCTATACTGTTATTCTAGCTATATTATTATCAAGAAATGAAATATTGGTGCTATTTAACAAACTGATAATTGATTATACTTATCTCATTTCGATTTTTGTTGATGAGTAAAACCCACTCGGCTCAATATGATTTCCAGGGTTTTCTTTTTCTTTTTCCTTTCCTTTAAATAGGAGTTTTCTTTCGGTTTCTATTGCAACAGAATTTGCCTTCTATACCTTTGGATTTTCGATGCCTTTAACCCCGTAGGAACACAGAAACTTGGACCTCGACCTGACATCTGTGAGTCTTTTTGATGCCCCACTGATTTTAAGTTAGATATTTTTGATACAAATTTGGGCTATGGAGACTTGTAGCTCTCACGGTTTCTCTTACAAGGGCGTGACAGTTTGAGTGTTAAACATAAGTGTCACATTTAAAATGAGTTCCTACTTTCAATTCCTATAGTTTTTGGAAGACAGTCTTAAGGTTTCAAGAAAACGAGTTCTCCCAGTACACTTAGCGAATCAGAGGTTGATCCTACCACCATCTTTAGAGAGGAAGAGGGATTTTATTTGAACTAGTTGGGATTCTCCAAGGCTATGATTTAAATTTTCCTTCACTTATTCAGTAGTTCTCTGTTCGGATAATTATTCTTAGTGGGGATTGTCTTCGATAAGTTTTGAACTTCGATAAAAATTATTCAATCTATATCAAAAATTTTGAGCGGAGAACTTTTAGCCGTGCCTGAGATGCAACACTATTTGTAATGCGCTCTACAGGTGGAGCCCATATGGTTTAATGATTTTTGAGGTTTGGCTTATTTCCCTTTTGAATCCATGTTGGAGTGCGAGAGTTGATTGTGGAATGAGAGTTGTGGGTAAGTTTCGGGTGTTCCTTTCAGTACCTTGAGTAGGGACTGTGACCTAAACCTTGCTTATCTACCAAGAATCAAGTCATTGACTCCCTTCTGACTTTCATTCTATTAACGATTCCAGTACTTCAGTTATATTTATTTTTAACTACTTCTATTTTCACTGAATAAATATGTAATTATAATTTCTAGCCAATTGTTTGTTGATAGACAACAAGTATAATTGTATAAATAATTAGATAAAGTATTTGTGATATCGCTGTAGAGATGGATTTTATATCCAATTTAACCGCATGATTGTTAAATAATTATTTGATGCTTACGTTGACAGTTATCGAACTATCTACTAAATATCCACATCTACTTGTTCAGATGATATCTCTCATCTATTAGCCTACAGATGTTGGTACCTCCTTGATTAAATTACGTAGATTATTGATACATGCATGGAGAAATTATTATGGAGGGTAGCCACGAGAAACTATCTTCTTCTTCGTTAATTTCAGGATGAAGTTACTCCTTGTGTGTTTGAATTTATTTTAAGACGATTTAATCATAAGAACATAATGTATATCTTTAAATGTTATAAATATGTATATAAACTAGGAAGGCAAATGAATTAACGACTTGTCATTTTCATTTCGGTTAGGACATTCAAACACTTAGGATTTAGTTAATATCTACTTGGTATATTCTGTCATTAGGTAAAAGTGTGTTTTTTAGTGTGTTTATTTAGTATGCATTTGTAGTTAGAAAATATGATGGTCACGATATGTTCCTAACATAGAGTAATATGACAGTTCATATTCTCCTCGATCTTAACAACCATTGATCCATGGCTTAAAACTCGATTGGTCCATGATCTCTATTTAAAGTGCATGAAGGGTCATTTTTCGATGATCGATTGTGAGAAACTTTCTTATAAAGTCTCTCTGTAATATTTTTATTTTGCATTAATAAACTACTCCAAGTGGTTGCATTGGTTGGGGCCGTGGATTTTTCCCCATAGGGGTTTTACCATGTCAAAATGTCATTGTGTTGATATTTGATCTGGTTGTATGAGTGGTTAATAAAGGTTTTCATCCTCTGTTGGAATACCTTTGTTTTCAAACATGGTATCAGAGCATGTTTGAAGACCCTTTCTTATTGTAGATCGCGATCGTGAAACTGAGTTTCCTCATCTCCATTTTTCTACTATTTTAGTACATTTTGGGGCTGAGAGGACTATTCCATTACGTCTACAGTGCTTGTTTCAATCAACAACACTTTTCGTTTCACTCGAAAAGGTTTTTGTTTTCCCAAGATACAACCATTTCAGTTAGATTTTGAGGTATAAACCCTGAATACGCCCTTTTTAACTTTTTGCAAAGTATTATTTCGATTTTAGTTTGATTTTATATTGTTTGTTTCCATATATCTGCTCTTCTAAATCTCTGTAATCTCTTTTCCCCGTGCCCTGTGCAAACTCAAAAAATCAAAAAAAAAAATTAGGAAAATGTGCATTTTCTGGGTAAGCTAACCGAGATCTAACCCTTGTTGTCATCGAGAAGCAAAATATTTTTTCTTGTGTGAAAATAGTTTTTTATAGGCACGTTCTCCAAGGCCTTCTTCCACAAAAAAGATACAAAAACAACAACACCCCCAATCCTCCTGCTAAACAATACAATATGTTTTGTTAGCCCACTTGGTTAAAAGTTGATTTATTAAGTAAGAAGTCCTGAGTTCAAGTCTCTATTTTTGTTACTATTTTTTTTTAAAGTCCATGCTCCATTGTAAAGTGTATTTCACTTCAAGTATAAAAGAAAATCACTATAAGTATCTTTAATATTTTACTTTAGATTTATTTATTTTGCATGCAGCTTTCTTTTATAATGTAAATTAATTGTAAAAGTGATCCCCACTTATTTTTATAAAAGTGGGTCACTTCATAAAGAAATTTATTTGTAAAAGTGAGCTTATTTGGAGGGGTATCACCACCATGTAATTCTTTGGTTATTGTTTATGCATTTTTTCTAAAATAGCATAGATTTCACATCTGAAGACTGTTTTCGATGTCATTTTTTTCAAAATTGCCTAGCTTTTCGAGATCCTTCCATCCATATTATCAGTTTTAGTTTTTAAATCCATATTATCTGTATATTTAATATGGATTCTTCCAGTAATATTTTTCTTACCAACACCAAGTACTTCCAATGGAAATATCATATGGAGAATTTATTAAGAAGTAAAGGTTTGTACCAGATTACCTTGGGAAAGGAAAAAGAACCCATTGATGCTAATAAGAAATTAAAATGGGATAATAGGAGTGACGAAGTACGTGGACTGATAGGAATGTCCATCTCTCCCAATTTAAGGTTCCACCTTCAAGAAATTGATGACCCCGAGGAAGCTTAGGAAAAACTTCAATATATGTTTGGTAAACACAATATTATTTGAGCACACTAGTTAGAAAATAAAATACTAACTTTAAGTCCAAATGATTTTTCTTGCATTGAAGACTATATATACAAGTTTAAAACACTCAGAATTTAATGTCAATAATGTGAGATAAATCTAGAGGAAGAGCGTTGAATCTATATTATTATTTCTAAGCTAGGTAGTGCATATTATTTGTTTGTATGTGTTGGTCCTAAGGTCTGCACTTGACTGGTAAAGGGAAAATCTAGGCCACCTATCAGTTTAAACTGACTGTTTCTTTAACTTTTAGTTGGTTGGTCAAAGGATTATTCTATCAAGAAAAAGGCAAGGTTGGGTTTGCAGAATGATATGGATGAGGGCCCTCCTTGGCTGATGGAACACTGATGACAGACCAGTGAAATAATAAAAAACAGAGAGAAACAATAAAACTACTCAATGAATAATCTGTTACAATAAGTTCAATACTTAAAATATCATTTCAATACATCAAACATGTATCAAAACATATTAACTCCCACAGGTTGCAGAAATAAATTCTTTACGAAAGCAGTAGCTATTTGACGGGCTTCATATCAGTAAAAATGAGTCATACAATAGCTGAAAGGAAATGAAATGTATGTTGCACAAACCAAAAACTGTATTCAAGATAAGAATGAAAACACATGAAGAGTTGAATGAAACACTGTCATCCAGAGTATGTTCACCAGGTAGAGAGCTGTAATCCATGCATAAAACAGATCCAACCAGTATGTTGTATTGCTCTTCTTTCCTAAAAAACTTTGACCTTTTCAATATAAAAAAAAAAATACTATTTAAAAGAGTTGCAGAGGCTCTCGTCCTTAGGGGACTGAGACCTCGATCTAGGTAATTGTCTGTAAAAAAAAATCTTAACTTTACTAAGATATTGGAATAAATCAACAAGAGTGGTTTTTATCACACACAAAAGACCACTCTTTCATCTAATCTAGGAAAATTCTGGACTTAATCCAATAGAACTGCTACTGTCTCTACGATAGAACTGATGCATGTGCTAGAGGAACTGAGTGGCTGAAAATAGGCCTCAGAATGACAGAGCAGAGATCTGTGTTGAACGAAGGCATGTCTGCGAGCTGTTGGAGGTCACTAGAGATAACCAACTGTATTAGCAAAGTTCACTGAACTATTTCTAAAAATAACTTGCATCGACCTGTGACCGAGAGTTAACTCTCTATCTATGCATGAGCTTCCAGAAGCCAAGTGCACCTTGTGTTAATCCTTCTAGATGCCATCTGTACCTGCGAAATAGCTTTGTTGGAATGGTTGTCAGTGCATCGGGCATGAGGGGATACATGGAGGCGAGCATCCAATCAGGATACAGAATGAATGGGCGCAAGTGTAGATACAGGTGGCGCATAGGGAGAGGAGGAGTAGATAGATTAGGGGGTGAGTGGAAAATAGGTGGCGAAAGGAGAGAGGGGGAGGTATTAAAAAACAACTCGAGAGGAACTCGGAGGGGGGTGTAGACGGTAAGAGGATTAGAGAGGGCAGGGGTCCGAGTTCTTGAGGAGCCACCATGTTAGGTAGGGCCCGTTATGGAAAAACCACTTCCTCATACCCCCCTATATCGTTAAAGGTAGAATGGTTGGGGAGGTCTGAGTTGCAATAAGGACCGTTGATCTAGAGAGGTGGGCCACCGCCGATGGATATCAGTGTGTGTTTTAATGGAGGACAAGTGTCGGTTGGTGAGAGGAGAGAAGGTAGTGAGTGGTATGAGGGGAGATGACATGTGAGGTGACGCAGTGATATGACGTCATTCGAGCACGTTATTGTGGCAGTTGTTGAGGGTGCCTTGAATGCATACCTCCTTTGGGCCCGTAATTCACCAGAAGCTACCACATACCCTTCCACAAATATCATAATTTAAATTGCGGGACCGCTCAGGAAAATTAATGTCCAGGTAGTTTGTGTTTCCGCAATGAACTATAGTCTTCGATTTGATTACAATCCGAGATCTGAGTGACATTTACTGCAAGGATCGGTGGTTCTCGTTGACCTGGGATCAATGGTCAAGATTCAATTCGAGCTTTCAGGATTCGAGCGTTTTGAATGTGAAACATGAAACATATCCCAGAGGAAAATCCTGAATTGAATGATTTGTTGTCGTGTGTCGTGATGGATGAATGGCCCATATTCTCTTAGGATATTTGGGCCTCGAGAGTTTCAAATATTAAGTGTGAAGATATCCCGGAGGAAAATCATTGAAGTGACGTGGTGGCCTGATGTCGTATGATGTCATGGATGCTGAGGTATCTTGGAGAGAAAGGTGACATGTGTCACATGGAAATGGGTGAATGCACAACGAAAATACCTGATATGGATGCCACGTGTCCTGCCTCATGAGTGTGCCACGTGTCTCAACTATTGGTTGCCATGTTCTTCGGCAGTTCGAGCTTCAAGATTCAAGAGTTTCAAATATTAGTGCTTCGAAAACTCCCGAAGGAAAATCATTGAAGTAACTAAGTTGTCGCCACGTGTTCCGTCTGATGGATGGTATATATTTACTTTGGGACTTCGGGTCTTTGGTTCTTAGAGACTTTCAAATGTGAAACCTGAAATATCTCGGAGGAAAACTCCTAAAGTCGATGATCTTCTTCCACATGTCTCCATTGATGTATGGTCATGATTCAGTTTGGGACTTCATGTCTCTGGCTCTGCGGGAGTTTCGAATGTTTGTGCTTGGAAAACTCCCGAAGAAAAAATCATTGAAGTAGATGATTTGTTTCCGCGTGTCATGTCAGATGAACGACCCAAATTCTCTTCAAGTCTTCGGACAACTCTTGGTGTTAAAATCCATGCAATTCTGCGTTCCCGCAATGAACTACAAACGTTAATATGATTTTCTTGGCGGATATTTACCGTTGAAAATTTCCCTGTTCATTCCCACAGTCTGAACCCAAAATTTTTTGTTCTAGATTGTTGCATTGTGTGCACAGGCATTCCTTGTAGATACAAAAATTCTTGGGAAACATGTGGTGATCTCAATCCACGGAAAATGTGATGACAAGTAATTTGAACCAAACACAATATATGTTTCAACCTTCAAGAAAGACAGAAAATGAAATGTGCAAAGACTCTAATAGGAAAGAAGAAAACAAGAACCAAGTCACTCAGTAATGGGAAAATGACTTAACCAACCCGAAAAAGAAAAAAGTTGATGAAGGCATATGGAAAAGAGAGGAGAGGCAAGTGATGCAGACCTAGGTTACAACACTAGATCCAACTGGGGATAGCTTGTCCCTATGAGGTCATAAGAACTGTATATCAGTGCCTTGAGATTAGATAACTTCTCTTAACTTTCGTCACTTACCCTCATTTCTGTCTGTCAGCCTGGCGTATCTGTTATTGTCCCTCAGCCATGCATTTTATTGAATTAAAAACTGAAACTACACCCGAGTGTCTTGTTGGGCTATGGAGTCTTTGTTCGAACACAACTAACTAATCAAAAGCACCAATAAAGGAAAGTGTTTATTATGGTACAAAGGGTACCTTCCCCCATCCCTAAACAAAATAATGTTTCAGGAAGTGCCCATTTACTGGGACTCCAAAGACCTCTGTATCATCTAGATTATGCAAAATGAATGTGTTGTTGTCCAGAACTTCAATCACCTTAAAAGGGCCAAACCAGAGGTTGTTGAATTTACTGTGCTTGGACTTGTCATCCCTTCTGGAATCCCACCTCAAAACCAGGTCACCTTCCTGAAAAATTTCCTTCTTGGTTTTCTTATCAAAGGTTCATTTGATGTTTCTCTGGTATGCCTCTGTTCTCTAATCAAGTGCTTATTTTCTCTGCCGAACTTCTATAATCTAGAATATCCTCCGTTGGAAGTCATTGGGTTCCTCGATATCCTCCAAAAAGAATTCCAGGACTGGTATACCGAGTTTAGTAGGAAAAAAAATGTATATTCCATAAACAAAATGGAATAGTGAGGTTCCCAGAGACTTCTTAGTGCGGATCTTCTCATCCCATAAGACATATTTGATTTTAGAGTCCCGGGATGTCTTGCTTTCAATCAACAACTTTTTAATGATCCTGATGAGAGTCTTGTTTGATGATTCTACCAGGACATTCCCTTGAGGGTAATAGGGTGTGGAGTGTGTCAAGGAAATGTTGTGGCTGCCACAGAAATCAATCGTGGCCTTGGATTTGAATTCTTGGTAATTTTCTATTACAAGCTCGCTGGGGCAACCAAATCTGGAAAAAATATTAGTTTCTAGGAAATTCATGATTACCTTGTCAGTGGTGTTCCTCGTGGGTACAACCTCAATCCATTTGGTGAAGTAGTCGGTGGAAATGAGGATCCACTTGTGTTGTCCACTTGAGGGTAGATTTATTTCTCCTATGAATTCTGACCCCCATTGTTGAAACAAACTACTGGCTTTGATAGGCTTCAGGGGCAGTGATAGTAACTTTTGTTTCCCTACAAAAATCTAACATTCATTGCAGGCTCTAACAGTGGAAAACACATCAAAGAAAAGGGAGGGACAGTAGTATCATGCCCTCATGATCTTGAGCATTGTGGCTTTCCAATGTTGGTTCTCTCCACACACTCCTCTATGCATTTATGATGTGACTTGTTTAGCTTCATTTTCATCAAGTCATCTTAACATGATGCCAGCAGGATCTCTTCAATACAAGTTATGGTTTGAAATGCAGAATTTGATGGATTTCAAATTGAGAGACATGGACATTTTCTTCTTCACATCTGGTGGACATTCAAAATGTTGTAGAAAATAGATGATGTTTTTGTACCAAGGTGAAGAGGAATAATTTTCAAATACATGTAAGTAGTCTTGTCCAGGTTGTATGATGGGTGCATCTGATTGGGTGAAGATTTGATGCAAATCTAGCACCTTGCAGCTCGATTTTGATAGAAACATGGCCATTCCTTGCCCCTTGATCAACTTGGTGGGATTTATGTGAAAATCATACTCCAACGGCTTGAAAATCCATTTTCCTCTTTTCCCCTCGCTGTCTAGATGGACCAGAATCTCTTTGACACTGCTGCTAGGAACAAAGTCTATTATGCTAGACTGTAGCACGTAAACCCTGAAGGCCTTGAGTTCTTTGACCAGTGCATAATCCTATTTTTATAATATATCATACATGATCTCAGCATCTCAGAGGGCTCTGCTGAAAAAGGCTATTGGCTACTCATGCCCTTCCTCGTTTTTCTGCAGCAGTACAACATCAATTGTTTCCTCTAAGGAAAAGGAGAAAATGAAGAAGTCTTTGGTATAGTTAGGGTTGGCCAACACATGTTCTTCAACTAAACCTTGCTTGATTGTTTGGAAAGATGATTTCTCCTTCAAGGACAATTTTATCACTGCATATTTCTTCAACATGTTAGTAATAGGCTTCAGAATTTCAGAAAAAATTGGCACAATGCATCTGAGGAAGTTTATCTTACCAATAAAAGACTGGACAACCTTTTTATTTCTGGGAATCTCAATTTTTTGAATGGCACAACCCCTCTTTGGATCAATTTTTATGCCTCCCGTCGATATGATGTGGCCCAGGAGATTCCCTCTTGGAATCGAAAAGTGAGACTTCCTAGGATTCAGAGATATCACATACCTCTTTCATTTCTTGAAAAACTGCTCCAAATTTTGAAAATGTTCCTCATCATACTTGGAGAAAATGGTAATGTCATCTAAGTATATGACCATAAATTTGTCCTTTTCCCCCACGAAAGCAATGTCCATGGCCCTCTAAAAAGTGGCCCATGCATTCATGAGCCCAAAGAGAATCTTGTCATACATGAATGTTCCCCTTCAGGTGGTGAATGATGTATTTTCTTTGTATTCCTCACAAACTGCTATCTGGTTATAACCAGAGTATCCATCCAACAAGGAAATTCGATGTGCACCTTCCACCCTCTGTAGAATATGGTCCATCTTTGGGAGGGGGTAATTGTCCTTCAAAGAACACTTGTTTAGATTTCTGAAATCAACACACAAGCATATCTCCCCACTCTTCTTCCTCACAGGTACTAAGTTTTCCACCCAGTTTGAATACCTCAATGGTACAATAATCTTGGCATCCAACATTCTTTTTATCTCTTTCTCAATTATGGACAATAACATGGGATTAAATTATTGAATTTTCTGTCTGAACGACTTGGAGTAAGCCTTTAGAGGGATCTTGTGCTGGATGATGTCAGTATCAAATGTCTTCAAATCTTCATAAGACCATGCAAAAGTACCAGCAAACTTTTTAATGAGACTAATATACATGTCTTTTTGTTTCGTAGCCAATGCTTTGGACAAATTGATGATATTGGGATTCTTAATGGTCCCAATATTGCACTCTGTCAACTCCTCTTCTTGATTCTCCATGGAAGTTCCTTTGTAAACGTCATTAATGTCGAAAAATCTTTCCAAAGGCATTAGTCCTTTTGGAATATGATTGGTTTTCAGCTCCATAATATGATGACCAACCACTGTCTTCAGTAGATGAGAAGATTGTTGATCCTCTAATTTCTCATTTTCATCTTCTTGACTTTCTTGATCAATTGAGATATTGGAGAATTCATCAATGGTGTGAAGAAATCTCCACAACTCTAAATCATCACTAAAGACTTGCCAGTGCTTTATGTTGTCTGGTATGGTTGTTCTATGTCTGATTTCAACCTGATATTTAATATTTGGGCCAATGGGAGGCCCGAACATGTTGGAAGCTAAGGCTAGAGAATCAACTTTCTAATTATGTTCTCTGGGAATGAAAGAGAGGTTAAATGCTAGAAAGAAATTATTGAACAGGTCCCATACCTCGTTTATGTACTGCTTGAGCGTTTGTTGCTTAGTTTGATAGATATTCTTTACTTGATTGATGACCAACTCAGAATCACCAAACAACTTCTAAACAATCACTGGCCATGTCTTTGGCAACCCTCAATCTTAATACCAGAGCTTCATATTCAACTATATTATTAGTAGTCTCAAACTCCAGCTTATAAGAGAGGGTTATTACTTCTTCTGAAGGGGAAATGAGGAGAATACTTGTGTTGGATCCTTATTTTGATGAAGATCCATCAAAATACATCTTCCACACCTTTTTTTGTTGACCAGTCATGGGATGATCTCTACGTTGGTTGATTGATATTTCAGGTTCATGATTGTTTAAATGAAAAACATACGAACCCATCTCATCCTCAACAACATAAATGGGGTGATTGCTTGGGTTTTGATGATCAATAATATGTATCCTAACCTTACCTCTCTATATAGCCTCCTATTCTCACCACCAAACACAAGAATGGTGGCGTATGGGAGGTCCATTTACAATGATCCTCCAACCTTCTTAGCCCAAGTTCTAGATAATAGCATGCCAAACTTTGGGGGAATATCAGCCACCAAAATGTCCATCCTTACACTCTTCATGGGTAATTGTGGTTTAGAAACCACCATATCCTTTATCAATCCCAAGAATTTTACTTTCTTAGAATCAAAGGAGTACATGTCTTGGTAAGGATTGATAATCTCCACACCTAGTTCTTCCATAACAATTGTGGGCATGGCATTGTGAGAGGATGATGAGTCCATAAGACAGTTGTGTAGGATCTTATCATGGATATTCATAGATATATATAAATGAGGAGAAGAATCAGAGCGATCCTCGATGTGTGGACCCAGAGTAATGGATGGGTTTTCATCTTGTAGACTAATGAAATCAGAATATACACTAGAAGGAGTTGGTTGTAGAACTTTCATGATGGATTTCTTGAAGGGTTCATTTTTTAACAACTCTGTCAAAGGGACAAGAATCTTGATTTTTCTTAGCTCATGTTCCAAGATGAAAGAGGTTAGTGTCTTATCATCTTCCTTTGTTTCAGGGGGAAGAGGGTTTGATAGCGAAGATGAATGAGTTTTAGATGGCATACCTTTATTTGAATTTGGCTTGGGAGGGGCTTCTGCTTGTTTTCCTTGATCAGAGGTGGTGGCCTTGGAAGCTCCATTCGTCATCCTCAAATCGTATTTATTCTTGGGTTGACCTTGAATAACTCCCTCTTCCCCTATCTAATCATCAAATTGATTTGATAGTTGTGCTACCTCATCGTCTTGTTGTGTTAAGTGACTCGTATAATAATCTGTCTCATTGAAAAACACAGCGGTATCGTCCACAACATCATTGTCTGTATCCATCTCCTCAATATGATTGTTTTGGAAAGGGGGAACCACCCTTTGATCATCAACATTTCTCCTTTCCCTCTGCATTACTTGAGGAACATCATTAGGCCTTCTGAATTGGTTCTGATTTCTATTACCAACCCCTTGAAAAGGTCTGTTTGGTTGTTTGGATTCCCATTTTAGCTTATCTATCTCAGAATTTAGATCCTTCAAAGTATTATTCATCTCTTCAAGTTGGGGATCAGATGTAGCTGGGTTAGAGGAGGTACGGGTGTCCTCTCTCTATTTTTTCTTCTCTTTATCGGATCTAGTCTTTAATATGTCTGATGCCAAAATATTAGATTCAAATTCAATGGTTGCTTCCTTCATGGATAACAATGTGATTGATATTCTCTCTTAGGAGGAGGGAGAATTTTTCATCAAATTCATTAGCATAAGTGATATTGGCAGAGGCTTCAGTTGGTTTGATTTCATCTAGGATTCTACCATACATTTTATTGAATCTCTTAGTGAAGTCTGCAATAGATTCACCATTCTTTCTCTTTAGAGCCCCAAATTCATTGATGCAATAGAGATAATCTCTCCTATATCCCCATTGCTTTATAAAATATTCATCTAACACATCAATATATGAAATGGAGGCTGGATGAAGACCCCTGAACCATTTTCTGACCTCCCCATCCAGACTCTATACAATCAACTTCATCCACACATTTGAATAATCAATGTTAAAGTTGTATGCAAAACTGTAAAAGGTTACCAGATGTTCTTCAGTAGTTATTTCACCTTCCCCATTATATATTGGTAGATATTTCATGTAATCTGTGGTTGGGAGTGCATGTAAAATTGCAGGTAACACTAAGGGTGCATATCTGGTAGCAATTATGACATCCATCCTATTAACGGCTATGGCTTGAATAATAGGAATCTGCAAATTTATGGGAGATACAAGAATGGATGCAAGACTGGATGCTGAAGTGGAATCGAGAGTAGGATATGTCTGAGCCCCGTTAGAATTATGATTCTTATTGCTAGAAAATTCAAGCTTCTAGTGATGATGATTTGAAGTATTTTCTTCGTGTGCAGCTTTTCCCTTGAGGGGGGAAGTGTATCTCTGATATACAATAGATTTATTTAGTTTCCTTTCTAGCTTAGAGCCTACTATGTTATTTTGAGGGTTACAATAAACCTTCTTGACTTTTTTGTTTTTAGATTTGAATCTGTTGAATCCCTCTCTGGGCACCAGTATTTCTTCTTTAAATTTTACTCAGTGAAGTCGTCAAGTGAAAGATGGAAGTCTTTCTGTGTCTGATATTTGTTCACCATCAAAGGTCAAAGTTGATCAATTTTCATTCTCCCAGGGAAATATATTTCGTTACTTCATTCCCCAGCAACGGCGCCAGAAGATGTTGGTCCTAAGGTCTACACTTGAATGCTAAAGGGAAAATCTAGGCCACCTATCAATTGAGATTGATTGTTTCTTTAAATTTTTGTTTTTTGGTCAGAGGGTTATTCTATCAAGACAAAGGCAAGGTTGGGTTTGCAGAATGATATGGATGAGGGCCCTCCTTGGTTGATGGCACATTGATGACAGACCAGTGAAATAATAGAAAACAAAGAGAAACAACAAACTACTCAATGAATAATCTGTTGCAAGAAGTTCAATACTTAAAATATCATTTCAAGACATCAAACATGTATCAAAACAAAGTAACTCCCACAGGTTGCAGAAAACAAATCTTTAACAAAGCATTAGCTATTTGGCAGGTTGCATATCATTAAAAATGATTCATACAATAGTTGAAATGGAATGAAATGTACGTTGCACAAACCAAAAACTGTATTCAAGATAAGAATGAAAACACATGAAGAGTTGAACGAAACATTGTCATCAATAGTATGTTCACCACGTAGAGAGATTTAATCCATGCATAAAATGGGTCCAACCAGTCTGTTGTATTTCTCTTCTTTCCTCAAAAAATATGACCTTTTCAATATCCAAAAAAAAAAACTATTTGAAAGAGTTGCAGAGGTTCTCGTCCTTAGGGGACTGAGACCATGATCTAGGGAACTATCTGTCAAACAAAATCTTAACTTTACTAAGATACTGGAATAAATCGACAAGAGTAGTTCTTATCACACACAGAAGACCACTCTTGCATATAATCTAGGAAAATGTTGGACTTAATCAAATAAAATTGCTATTGTCTCTGCAATAGAATTGATGCATGTGTTGGAGGAACTGAGTGGCCGAAAATATTCCTCGGAGTGACAGAGAAGAGATCTATCTTGAACAATGGCATGTCTGCAAGCTGTTGGAGGTCACTGGAGATAACCAACTGTATGAGCAGAGTTTGTTGAAGTATTTCTGAAACTAACCTAAGTCGACCTATGACTAAGACTTAAATCTTTGTCTACAACTGAGATTTCGGAAGCCAAGCGCACCCTGTGTTAATCCTGCCAGATGCCATATTTACCTGAGAAATAGCTTCACTAGAATGGTTGTCGGCCCATCAGGCATGAGGGGAGACATGGAGGTGAGCATCCAATAGGGAGATTAAATGAATGGACGTGAGGTTAGATGATGTGTAGTGAGGGATACAGGTGGCGCGTAGGGAGAGGAGGAGTAGATACATTGGGGAGTGAGTGGAAAATAGGTGGAGAAAGGTGGGAGGGGGGGGTCTGAGTTCTTGAGGAGCTGCCACGTTAGGTAGGGCCCGTGATGGAAAAACCACTTACTCGGATTCCCCCCTACCGTTAAAGGTAGAATGGTCGGGGATGCCTAAGTTTTGATAAGGATCGTTGATCTGGAGAGGTGGGTCACTGCCAATGGAGATCAACATGGGGTTTAATGGAGGACAGGTGTCGAGTTGTGAGAGGAGAGAAGGTAGTGAGTGGGATGAGGAGAGATGACGTGTGAGTTGATGCAATGATCTGATGTCATTTAGGCAAGTGATTGTGGGAGTTGTTGAGGTTGGTTTGGATCCATACCAACTTTGGGCCCACAATTCACCAGAAGTTGCCATGTACCCTTCCAGAAATACCATGGTTTAAATTGTGGGACCGCTCTAGAAAATTAATGTCCAGGAAGTTTGTGTTGTCGCAAAGAACTATAGTCGTCGATCTGATTACGATCTGATATCTGATTAAAATTTACATGCAAGGATCGACAGTTCTTGTTGACCTGGGATCAATGGTCCAGATTCAATTCGGGCTTTCGGGCTTCGAGTGTTTTGAATGTGAAACATGGAACATCTCCTGGAGGAAAATCCTAAAGTGAATGATTTGTTTCCACATGTCGTGATGGATGAACGACCCATATTATCTTCGAATATCCGGGCTTCAGGAGTTTCAAATATTAAGCGTGAAGATCTCCCAGAGGAAAATTGCCGAAGTGACATGGCGACCTGATGTCGTATGATGACATGGATGCTGAGGTGTATTGGAGATAAAGGTGACATGTGTCACATGGAAATGGTCGAATGACACAACTGAATGACCTGATATGGATGCCACATGTCCTGCCTCATGAGTGTGCCACATGTCTCAACTGTTGGTTTCCACGTGCTTCGACACTTTGAGCTTCAAGATTCGGGAGTTTCAAATGTTAGTGCATGGAAATATCCCAAAGTAAAATCGCCGAAGCAATTGATCTATCGCCACGTGTCCCGTCTAATGGATGTTATAGATTTACTTCGGGACTTTGGGTCTTTGGTTCTTCGGGACTTTCGAATGTGAAACCTGAAAATCTCCCAAAGGAAAACTCCCAAAGTCGACGATCTACTTCCACGTGTCTCCGTTGATGTATGTTCCTTATTCACTTCGAAACTTTGGGTCTTTGGCTCTTCCAGAGTTTTGAATGTTTGTTCTTGGAAAACTCCCAAAGAGAAAATCACTGAAGTAGATGACCTGTCACCACGTGTCATGGTAGATGAATGGCCCAGATTCTCTTCGGGTCTTCATACGACTCTTGGTATTAAACTCCACACAATTCTGCGTTCCCGCAATGAAATACAATCATTGATGTGATTTGTTTGGCAGATCTTTACCGTTGAAAATTTCCTTGTTCATTCCCACAGTCTGAGCCCGAAATTTGTTGTTTTGGATTGTTGCGTTGTGTGCACAGGCATTCCCTGTACATACAAAAATGCTTGGGAAACATGTGGTGAGCTCAATCCATGGAAAACGTGATGACAATTAATTTGAGCCAAACACGATGTATGTTTCATTCTTCAAGAAAGACAAAAAATGAAATGCGCAAAGACTCAAACAAGAAAGAAACAAACAAGAACCAAGTCACTCAGTAATGGGAAAATGACTTAACCAACCAGAAAAAGGAAAAAGTTGATGAAGGCATATGGAAAAGAGAGGATAGGCAGTTGATGCATACCTAGGTTACAACAGTATGTACCTTTTATTCCATGAGAGAGGCTCTAGGGAAATCTTATCAAAAACCCACTCTTGAGTCATTTTGGGATACTTTGATTAGAGAACAACATAATCTTGTACAACTCGAAGTGATCAACAGTGCATGTACCTCCAACAAATCCTTAGTCACCGAACATAAAGATAAACCCATGAATCCCAAGAAGCAACATTCTAGCCACAATAACAAGAAACATAAGGGTCTTAAATCTACTCAGACAACTTCATCTCATAATGGTGACAAAGGAGAAAAATACAAAAATAAGAAGAATGATAGACATTGTAACTTTTTTGATAAAGATGGTCATGATGAGTCCAAATGTTTCAAGAAGATGGCATCTTTAGAAGCATTGATGAAGAAGTACAACATCAATATTGATTCTAATTCTTCTTCTTCTTCTCATGGACATGCACTTTCTTCTTCTGGTTTTCCTTCAATGCAACTTTTACTTCTTCTTGTGATGAGTGCCTTATTGATTCTGGAGCATATTATCATATGACTATGGATAAATACATATTTTCTGCTCTAAATGAATGTAACACTAATAAAATATTTGTTGGTGATGATAGATATCTTAGTGTTGTAGGATCTGGAACAATTCAAGTAGATAATGGTCATTTCAATGATGTATTATGTGTTCCAATCCTTTCTTGTAAACTTCTATCAGTATATCAAATCACTCATTCAGGTGAAGGTAAAACCTTAGAGTTTTCACCTCACCAAGTTGTAATCAAGGATCTAAAAGATCCTAAGAATGTTCTTGCAACTGTAATTGCTGATGATATTACCAGGCTTTACAAGTTTGACAACTTTGGGTCATCGTGTTTTCCATAATTTTTTGCTTCTCATAGCGATGACTTGAGAAAACTTTGGTGTGAGCAGCTTGGTCATATAAACTATCGCTCATTGTAGCAACTATGTAATCAACAAATGGTGAATGGTCGTCCTTTTGTTTCATGTAGATATGGTGTTTGTGTCGGTTGTGTTCTCAACAAACATCATCGACACAATTTTGACAAATGTGCGTCTTAGCACACTTCAGGCCTTTTGCAGCTTATTCACAGTGACTTGTGTGGTCCACTTTCTTCTCCTTCTTTTTCTAGGTGCAAGTATTTCTTAACTTTAATTGATGACTTTTCCAAACATACTTGGGTTTACTTCCTAAAACTTAAGGGTAAAGTTTTTGACACGTTTCTGGCCTACAAGGCCCTTTTAGAGAAACAATCTAAACATCAAATTCAAAGGTTAAGAACAAATAATGGAGGTGAATATGAAAACAATAATTTTACAAGTTACTATACTAGACAAAGCATCCAAATGCAACACATTGTTCCATATACACCACAAGAAAATGGTGTTGCTGAGAGGAAGAACCGCACATTAAAATAAATGGATAATTGTATGATCCAATCTAAGGGATTAAGTCTAAAGTATTGGGAGGAAGCCATCAACTGTGCAAATTACTTAGTAAATCGCACTCCCACAATGTAGTATACCTAGGGAGGTAATATGAGGTACCTAGGGAGGTACCTAATAGGAAAGTGGTTATGTATTATTATTGGAATTCATTCAATACATGAGAATGTTGTTATGTATTATTAGGGGAAGTCATTCAATATAAGGTGGACTAGGTCCACTGTATTAAATAAGGCCCACTATGGTAGTTAGATATAATAAATGTGAGAAGACTCTCTAGAAGGCTCCTAGGAGATAGATACAGCTATGTAGGAAGTCTAAGAATTGTAATGAAGCATAGTGAATAATATTGTCATTGGAACAAGCAATTATTACTTGAGGAGTGCATTCCTTCCATAAGGAATAATATATGGTGTTACCCTACCTCAACGGTTTTCTCTATTTCTTGTGTTCAATATTTTGCTGAATGGTTTGGATTATTCTTGTTGATATTGTGGGTTTATTTTTAGATTTATATTCATATCTATTAAGGTACTTAAAAATTGGTATCAGAGCACTTTCTTTGGTAAAAGAAGGGAATAATTTTTGTCTTTTTTTGTAAATTGTTTATAGGGAAAAAAAGATGGAGGCACACTTCAAGTTCCGATTTGAAGATTTATAATATGAATTTGGAAGAAAAAATTGGATATTTGAATTTCTCTCAGAAAAATATCCAATTTCAAAAAACAAATTGGCCTAAATATATTTCAGGAAGTGAAGTTATAAACATTTTAAATTCGACAGTTTTTCAGGGTTTTTCAGGAAAAAGTCGTGTTATTCGCACGGTAAGTTATAGTTCTATTTTTGGGGTTTTGATAACTTGATGTATTTTACAGGAGATTATGATGGCCCTAGTATTGAAGAAGTCATAAAACATAGGAATTTATTCAATAAAGAGCATTGGAAAGTGATGATGAATTTGAGTTTACAAGGTGATGCAGCCATTTGGTGGAATTCACTTAACTATAGAAAAATGAGGACACTCTCCGATGAAGAATTTGAAAAATTCATTTTAGAAAAATGGTCTCATGCCAAAACTAAAGAAATAAGAGAGGGTTTATTTTCATGTGACAATTATATATTATAGTTTCATGATTGTATTCATAAAGAAAATATCATTGTTTCTATTAACCCTAGTTGCCTGCATAATTTTATCAATGTTCAGTTCGTCAATAGATTGAAAGTTCTTGCAACGAATGTTCAAAGCAAACATGTTGATGGTGAAAATGTTCAAATTTTTAAAAAGTTAAAGGTCACCATGGATAAATATGTGTTGCATTCAATTTTTTATGCTATGGATATGGATGAAGTGGATATTTTTTTGGGATATCCTTGGATGGAATCAGTTGGTACAATTAATATTAATGTGCAAAATAAGTTTCTAAATCTTTGGTACAAGAAAAAGAAAATTACATTGTAGGATATGTCTCTTAGTAAGAAATATGGCCCCATGGTGGCCAACAAAGAAGTTATTGTAGAGTTTGAAGTTGAATCATAGGTAGAGTCTACTGAAGTAGATGAAGAAAAGCCAAAAGGACACAATAATGAATCCAAGGAGGTCATTGACTCAAAGGCACAATGTGTTATAGATTTGAAAAAAAAAAGAACATTTTCCTACAATTGTTGTATATCACCATCCACATCATATAGAGAAACAACGGTTATCAAGGAAAGAGCGTGAGATTCAACACATTTATGCACCAGCAAGGCACCAGAAAGGAAATCGACCAAGAGGTGCATGGATGAATACCAAAACTACAGGAAGACATCTAGCTAGCGAAACAATGCCATGGAAACCCCGACATGATGCAAAGAAAGATCAGTGTGGCAAGGAAACAGATGGATGTCATGTTCAACTTCCATTAGGATGGATGGATGGTTGTACTTGGTATCAATTGGCTACATTGGTTATCCAGTCATATTGTATGGTTTCTTCTCATGTTTCAAGGATGAAACATATGAAGGGGGTTGAAATTTAGTATACTTAGTGAGGTAATATGGGGTACCTATGGAGGTACCCAATGAGAATGTGGTTATGTATTATTAATGGAAATCATTAAATACACAAGAATGTGGTTATTTATTATTAGTGGAAGTCATTCAATGTAAGTTGGACTAGGTCCACTATATTAAATAAGGCCCACTATGCTAGCTAGATATAATAAATGTTAGAATACTCTCTAGAAGGTTCCTAGGAGATAGAGAGAGCTATATAAATAAGTGTAAGCATCGTAATGGAGCATAGTGAAGAATATTGTGAATGTATAAAGAATTGATTGAGGAGTGTTATCCTTCCTTTAGGATTGATATATGGTGTTACCCTACCTCAAGGGTTTTGTCTATTTCTTGTGTTCAATATTTGGTGAATGGTTTGGTTTTTTCTTGTTGATATTGTGGTATTATTTTGAGTTTTATCTTTATATCTATTCATGGGGTACCTATGGAGGTACCTAATATTACCTCCCTAGGTATAATATACACAAAGGATCTTAAAAATATAACACCAGAAGAATCTTGGACTAAAATTAAACCATATGTAAGTCACTTCCGTGTATTTGCTAGTATAGCATGGGCTCACATTCCTGATGAGAAAAGTAAATCATTGCAGCCTAAAAGTGAGAAATGTATATTTTTTGGTTATTATGAACATGTCAAAGGTTATAGAATTATTAAACCACATTGTAATGAAATTATTATTATAAGAGATGTTAAATTTGATGAAAATCTCTTGGCCCATGAGCCTAATTCATCGATTGTTCCTTCTTTGGATTGTGGGCCATCTTTGGAGTTTGTGCCTTCTTCTATGCCTATTCTGGTTTATTCTTGAAATGATGATAGTGAGGATGAAAATCCACCTCTTCTTGCTCACCTTCCTCCATATGAGCCCATTGAACCTAAACCGGCACCAACACCATTGATTCCTAGAAGGGTCTATTCAACATGAGAAGCAACTGGAAATATTTCCGGTGATCCTTCAGATCAATGTTAGACACGTTCTCAGTTCCAGTGAGTCTATTTTCTTTTGGCTCAAGTTTCAGAGACTAGTGATATAGAGACATTTGCATAAGCTTTAGGTCATCTAGATTGAGATGCAACAATGAATGAGGAGTAACATTCTTTAATGGTAAATGATACTTGGGATGTTGTACCTCTTCCAAAAGGAAAAAAAAATGTCATATGTAAATCGGTCTACAGAACTAAGTATGAATCAGATGAAAGTGTTGAAATACATAGGGATCGATTAGTTTCCAAAGGATTTTCCAAAGTTGAAGGAATTGACTATAATGAAACATTTTCCCCTGTCGCCAAAATGAATTCCATCCTCCTTTTTCTTTCCCTTGATGCCCCAGATAAATGGGAGGTCCATCAGATGGATGTTAAATCTGCCTTCTTGCATGGGGATTTGCAAGAATAAATCTACATGGAACAACCTCTTGGCTATGTCCAGAATGCGTCTAGCCTTGTTTTTCACCTTAAGAAATATCTTTATGGTCTTAAGTAAGCTCTCCAAGATTGGTATGCCGAAATAGACAACTTTTTTATTGAAACCATATTTTCTAGATGTCATTATGATCCTAATGTCTATACCAAGAAAGTAGGAAGCCATCTCATAATCCTTTTCCTTTATGTTGGTGACCTTATCATTACTGGTAGTGACTCAAAACTTTTAAAACATGTGAAAACTATTGAGGGAAATATATGTTATCTATTTCGACATTAAATTGTCAACCTAGGGCTCGTAATCTTCGAGGTGTTGGCACTATATGTGGAGGTCTATAGATCGAATCCAACAACCTAATCTAATGTTGGCAACAAACTAAAATAATAAAGAGATTAAACAAACTAGAATAATTCATCACCTAGGGAAGAAACCCGACATGGGGTGACCATATCTCACGAATTAGGTAATTAATCTATCCGCTGGTGATTTAAAGCTATCGAAAAATTTAAAATGCGAGAAAACTAATATGAAGAAATTAGTATAAGGGAAAAATTGAAAACCAATACTGATAAAAAAAAATAGTGCAAGAATATATTATGCAAAAGATGAGACTAGGCATGCAAGATTACTATTCTAATTACTCTTTTTACTTGAAAATCTATGTCTTTTATTCATTTACTCAATTCAGATTAGAACATTGATTTCTACAGAAAAATGTAATGTAGAAACAAAACAATCTACTGAAAAATTTTCCATTCAAGGTATATCAATATACTAAACACATGTTCTTATAACCAGTTAGACTGATGAACTAATTAGTAAAAAGGATTTAAAATAAAAAATTATGTTGTCATACTTGAACTAGAAATATATTCACAGAGGTATAGTGATTACACAATACTACATGAGTTAATTTAATCTAGTTTAACTGGTCATGAACAACTTCTTAATAAGCATGCATAGTTCCTAGTGCTCCAATTACAAACACGATTTATATTTACAACATGGTGTGAATAAGTCAAGTGAATACATTCTATGAAGTTACAATTAAAAAGAGTGATTACTACAGTCGAAAATACACAAAGGAGATTATAAGAAAATGATTCCAAAAAGAGATTAGAACAATAAAGGGAAATTAGAACAGTTATAAGGAAATGGATTATACAAAGAAATTATAAGAGAATGCTTGTAAAGATAAATTAGAAAAACTCCTGCAAAAGAGAGGTTAGAAATCTAAATAAACAAAGAAATGAGACACATAGGCTACTGGTGGCCCCCCCGAGCAATTGTGGTACTCCAGCTAATGAATTGATCACAAACTCAGCTTAATTTATAAATTTTCATTAAAATGAATAACATAGCCAAGTTTTACACATATTTCTTAAACGGTTTCTCTGGGTCTCCCTTATCATGCTAGCGAGCCCAAGTATATATAGAGTCTGAGAGGTTGACCACTGGAAGGGTCGACTCCCTCTCAAAACCAAAAAATCGTTAATTGTCCTATTAAGAGGAAATGAGTCTTAAAATCATATCTTGAATATAGGAGCTCTATTTAACTATCTAAATCAAAATACAATAGTATCCATAGCAAGAGGGCGATAATAGGTAAAAAAATCCATGTTATAGTTTTTCCCGAAAACGCCCGCAAGTATGCTAATGGCCAAATATGTTGTGCTCTGAGTTCTGTAATAAGAGTCGGATGGAGGTTTGGATCTGAATGATATAAATTATTCCTACTTGATGAAGGGTTGGATTCAGTTGATATGTAAATTCGAGCTAGCTCTCTTGTGCAAAAATATGGGAATTAGTGCCAGAATGAGTGTTGGAATCTCAAGGAATTTGATCCTAATCCAGTGTATGGAAACACCTATATCCCAGAATATCATGAATTAGTTTATCATTAATAAAATCATATAAAATACACTAAGAATAATAAATTAAGCATAAATTCACATCATTTACTTTTATTGCCTTTAATCAAAGGGTTTAAATAAAAGGCCAATATTTTAAAGTAAATGTGATGGTTTATGGTTAAATGTGATGACATAATAGTGAAATAAGGTGGAAGAAAGAATCAAATTTAAGATCCCATCATGCCCCCAGACCGAAAATATAGCACATCCTCATTCCATGAATAAATTGGAACTACCCTTTTATTCATTACAAAAACTTTGTATTTTCAACAATAGTCGGTAAGCAATCTTTGGGAAAATCAAACCAACATTATTATTCTAAGAAAAACTAGAACTTAGAAAAAGAAATATTAATTTTATGTTTTGGTAATGATGAAAATGACACCATACCAATACATATTTGTTAATACATACAATTTCATCAGCTAGTAATAGATTATGCTCATGAAGACCATATAAGTTGTGATAGGGGATTTTCCTCATGTCCCTGGATAGAAAAAATGGGGGTATAGATGATCTATAAAACCCATAGGAAACTAGTCATCCCTGCTTACGTTCTCAAAGGATTATTGTCATTCAAGTAATATGGATAAAGTTTTCATTTGAGTTCATTAGACTCTTAAACTTATGGGTCCAACTTCTAGGATATTGACATCCTAGGTATAGTATGAATTAAATGACAGGGTCTTAAGTGCAATTTACAAAGATTATCAAATGACAATTAGATGAGATTTATTTATCCCTTTTGGTCAACCATGCACGTTTATTCTTAAGGATTTACACAAGTATATTATTCATAGAGACAAATATAGATTAGGAATAGTAAGAGACATCAAAGTCAGAACCCATTTCTAGCAAGCCTATTCAGTACCCCGATGCGGTAACTTTGATATCTAAGAAATATCCTCTCTAGGAAGAATGCTCCATTGATAGCGAGCATGTTCAGTACCCCAATGGGTTTTCCTAGTCATACCACAAGCCGGTAGTCGCTGCCAACATACATGTTTAGTATCTTGATGGGTTGGTCTCTTACACCCATTTTATATCCTTTACCACAACCCTTAAGATTTGTATGTATGTATTTCTTTCACAATGATATGGGAAGGAAACTCTGAAAACCTTTTTATGGAATGGGATGGTATATGGGTTGGAGGAAACTCTATAAATTGCCCATAAAATATTGTTCGCGTGAAAAATAGACTTATGCATTTATATTAGTCCAAAGACATATCACATGTAACATCCCGCTCTTGCACACACCTGATTGGACCTATTATTTGTGGAAACTTGCGTGCAAGTGATCTAGTTCATATATGATGGATTGTTTTGATTATGGATTATGATGTTGTTGTGGATACGATGATATGTTAATTTGTTATATTTATATCAACAGGTGCTATTGACTGGTTTTTCCTGAGTGTGCATGACTCTGGACCATTTGAGGATGTCGATGGCATCAGTTGACCTCCTTGGACTCTGGATCGAGTCAGGGAGTGGACTATTATGGTTTGAGTTTGTTTTGATATTGCATATGATTAGTATATTATTCTTATGATTTTGATCGCTGACATGTTTCGTTGATGGATGGAGGTTGATGATATCTTTCTAACCATACTCACATAGGACTAAAGGGGTTACACACCGCAACCGAAGACATTGAGGGAGAGGTGTGGCAGTAGCCCTGCCACAACCTACTAGCACTCCCACCGTGGCTCGAACTGTAGGTTAACGATTACCTAGTTTGAGATATCCATGATGTCATAAGAGCCGACTGTGGTAGTCGCTCACAATGATTCTAATGGGCATGCAATAAGGTATGTTCCTCATTCCTTAGAGGCCCTTAGTCTCCCACAAGGTCACCTGGTGGAGTATTGACTCTAGGGGTTTGACGTCTACCAAAATCAGTCAAAAGGTGAGTGACACCCTTGGATCACGTAGTGCATCTTGAATGGCATGTCACGTCAATAAAACATGAATGCACGCAAGTGGAACCCTTGGAGCATGAAGTACATCTTGAAGGGCACGTCACAATTTTAACATTGGTAAGTTATTGAACTTAGTAAGGGGAAAATTAAAAAAGGGGGGAAACTTAAAGAAAAAGGGGAATGTGGAACATAGTAGGGAATCTAGTCTTTGGAACCTTCCAAATTTGAACTCAACTAGGCTTTATGAAAGGCGTCAGTCATTTAAGAAATGTAAGGGAATAAAAGAGACATTGGTATCATTTTTAAGATATTTTTTAGGTGGTTGAGAGGTGGCTCAAGTTAAAATTATTTAATTAAAATAGAGTTATAGTACAGCTAAAGGGATCTGGTGTGCGTCTATGGGGAAAATTTTCTAATTTAAATTTTAATAAAAAGAATTTAATGAGGTTTGGAAACTAATCACTAGAAAAATCTATAAAGGATGGTGGAGGATGAAAATGGATCATGCTTCTCGGTAGATTATGTTAGCCATTATTTAATTTGACTGAATTTTCTTGTGGGAGTTGGCATACTGCTTGGATAACAAATTATTAACTCGACCTTGCTAGGCGAGTTGACAAATAGTTTTATCTGGTTGGGAGGATGGCCCCTTTGCAGCTCGGGGTCTAAGGGGGAAGAGTACCCTAGGAGTTAGGCGGAAGGTATGAGGAGGTCTCAGCAGTTAGAGGAGCTAGATGGAAGTATAGTGCCGGGACAATAACCGGGTCGTCATCGTTGGGTATGATACACGAGGAGTAAAGCCCATTTATTTGTATTATGATTAATTTATGCTTGCATGGTAGTGTTAGTCGGATGACATTCTTGTCACGAGTTCTTTGGCACATGTATTGTTATGATAATTGCAAGAATGGATTGTGGATCTCAATATATTGTAATCTGAAATAAAGATAAAACTAGTTTATTTATACATTCAGTGGAGAATATGTTGTGTTAGTAATAAATTTGATGTTTCTCTCTTTCCCGGGTAAGAAGTTGGTTGTTCACATCTTCTATAGCCAGATGTTTTTTTTCTCCTCCATCTTGTTCACACGCGTGGTGAAGTTATGCTTAATTGGCTCCACCTTTTTATTTTTTATTTTTATCTGGGCTCGGACTTAACATGGCACGAGAACATCTGCTCATACTCCTTTCCATTGTCTCAGCTGATTTAATTGTTGTTTTCCTCATCCCTTGTCCTTTATTTACACAACCAAACATTGATTCACTTCTCTGTCATTCTTGCGCATCAATCTCTATATTTGAAATGCTTACCCAACTCGTTTTTGGTCCCAACCTCTCTACATTCCTAACACTTTCCCAACGACCTTGGGTGATCTCCTTCAGAGATTTTTAATGTTCAGTTATCACTGCAAATCCTCCCAGCCTTCTAGCAGTGCCTCAATGATTATGTTATCCTTGCAATCTCAGTGATGCCTTGAGATAAAATATGGAAAACAAACAACACGGTGAGGCTAAGCTCACTTCACAATATTAAACGAAGACGGATTACAAAGGAAAAGACTCTCCCGAGTCGACTACATAAAAACCAAAGACAACTAGACTCAACTATGGGCGGGAACTAACTCTTCTAACTAGGTGCTTACAATAAGCTTGATAGGTGAACAATGAATAATCTCATTATTCCAAGTCTCAACAATGGAGAATGGTTTGACTTCTACACCTAACATCTCCTAAACATTCCGACTTGAAATCTTTCGGGGAGCTTGGTGAAATGTCGATATTTTCACAAGTATTACACTACATAAGATCTATTTCATTGGACTGCAGTTTTTATCTAACAAAATGAAACTGAGAATGAACATGCTTTGTCCATGCATGAAAGATCGGATTCTTAATATTGATTGAACTTTGATTGTAGTCATCATCTGATCGTAGGTTCCTTCGTTCTTCTCAACATCTTGAAGAAGTCTTCTTAACCAAAACTGTTTCACAAGGATTCTTTTCAATGCTTTATAATTAAGCCATTGAAGGACAAAGAATCTGATGGGATGCTTTCTTATCATGAAACAACCGGATCAATCTTGAATGCATATCGGTGGATGATCATTCGATCATCTATATTTCCAGTAATCGGAATCGAATAACCTTCATCAACATTAGATGCATCATTATACTTAATACCATAATCAATACCTTTTAGATACACGATGTGCCTTTTCTTTGCATTCCAATGGCTTTCATAGGGTTTCTCCATGAACTGACTTAAAACACTAACAGAATATGAAATATCAAGTCTAGTTGTGGTGAGATAGATTGACTACCATCATGCATACAGTGCCATTCACCTCCTTAGAACCATCATCTAGAACTGATTTCACGATGCATTGCATAGAACAGTAGAAGACTTACCTTGATCCATCTTAAATCTCTTAAGTATTTCTCGTGCTTACTCACGACAAACAAGCGTTTGACTGCATTTCTCAAACTTCAAGACCGGCGATAATGTAACTCTGGATGCTCATTTCCAAATACCTTTGACAATTTGCTCCCTTGATTTCATCAAATCAACTTCTCTTGCATTTCACCTTAATTATTAAAATCATCAACATATAATGAAATCAATATATATCACATTCATCAAATTTGGTATCTGATTGGATCACTTCACTCCGCCAAAACCATTGAAGAAAGAAGATAGATTCCTTCTTTCTTCTCATACCATGACCTAGGTGCTGTTTTAGTCCATACAATGCTTTCTTCTACCCACTATGATATTTCTGCCCTTCAACAAACCCATGGGTTAGATGGAGTAAACCTCTTCCTTTAACTCACCATTGTAAAATGCAGATTTAACATCTAAATGATGCAACTTCCAATGATACTTTGTAGCTAAAGCGGTGCTGTGATAGTATTCAATTTAGCTCTTGGTGCAAATGTTTCAGCATAATAATAATACCTTCTTTTTGTGAGTACCCCTTTGCAACCAGTATAGTTTTATACTTATCTATACTACCATCGATTTAAACTTGGGTTTGTATATCCGTTTTCATCCAATGGGCTTCTTATCTTTAGAGTAATTGATCAGTCCAAGTATTGTTTTCATTATAGATTCATATTCTTCCCTCATTGCATTTCAACATTCATCATTCATTAGAGCTATCCAAAATTCATGGGTTCTATAACAGTTGAAATGCTACTCATCGAAATTATAGTCTTTATACCTTTCCGGAAGTCGAATATGTCTTGAAGATCTTCTTAACTGATTATCTTCCTCCCCGCGTTGTGAAGATCTATCTCCATTATTAGGTGAACTGTCACTGCTTGAACTTTCCATATCAATGAGTCCTTCTTGTTATTAACATTGTCGGCTGTAGGGATCATTGTGCATTTCGCGGGATGGTTTTATACGTATTAGTACATTCTTTCTTCATTTCTCGCTCTTCTTTATCGCTAATCAAGAAGTCTCTTGCCATTTCCTCACTTGGTATTGTAAATCACTTGATTTCCACCTTCTGCTCATGGAAAGACATCTCACTTGCAAACACTTTGGCAATTAGCAGGATCAACGTTTGTGTCTTTAAATTCATATGATGCCAATGAAAATACATTTATTGGCTTTAGCATCCAATTTCCTCTATTCTCCTTTGGAATATGTGCAAAAGCTTTACACCCAATCTTTCAGGTATTGCTGGTTTGGAACCATACAAGGCTTGAAAGGAGTGATACTATCAAGACACCTTGTTGGACTTCCTATTCTTTAAATAAAGGCTACTGTTATTTGTAAGCCCATTAAGAGTACATTTGAAGTTACGCTTTTATCATCTTTAACGTGCACCTTTCGACGATTGTTTTCCTTCAGCTGACTCCGTTTTCTTTTGTGGAGTGCAGTCTTTGTAAACCAGCATCTGATTCCATTCTCTTTAGTATTTATTTAGTCCTGATTGTACTCTCCCCTTCAGTCTGAGCGGAGGATTTTGGTGGATTTTCACATCTTCTTTTCCACCATGGTTAAAGACTCCTTAAAGTATAGAAACATCATTTTTTTTCTTCTAAGGAAGTAAACCATGTGTATCTTGTGCAATCACCAATAAACAATAGAAAATAGAATACCCTCCTAAAGACCTAAAGTACATAGGCCACACAAACTTGTCCAGTATGCACAAGATCTATCACATCTCTCTTTTTTCTTATCTGGATTAGAGGGGAATTCATCTTGTGCATCTTTCCTAATGCATCCATCTAATAACTTTTCTCATTACGTAACATGGAAGACCAGCCATATTTTTTGTAATAACAATAAATCGGGATGATTGGTATGTGTCCATACAACTGATGCCAAAGAATATCATTGGCATAGTAGAGAGAATGATGCATGATGTGCTTTTCTGTAACATCAAGTTTGTATAGACCGCCTGCTCTGACTCCCGTTGCAAGAGTTTTGAAATGGTCCAACGGATCCTTCACTATGCAATAATTCTTGAAGAATTCCCAGCCTTCAGGATTAAATTACGTAATGGTGGACCGCGAGGAGATCAAATTTTTCTTTATTCCCGGCACATACACCACATTGCGAGATGTAATGAACCTACCATTCATTAATGTCAGGGGAATGTCTCCATATCCCTTGATCACGATGGCCTTCAAGATATATCGCGCTTTCAATGCAGTTTTCTTTAAAATTAGCGTACCAATTTTTTATTACAATTCATATGTATTGATGCTTCGGAATCCACAAACCGGGCATCGAAATCATGTTTATTGGATAGAAGCGGTGTTAGACACAAGCAGCCTATGATCCCGTGAGTCAAAATCAGGAGGTTCATCAATATCATGCTAGCAATAAATAATGTGATGTGATTAGAAGATTTTCATAATGACTGAATGTGTTCCTGGGACATTCCTAGCCTCATCATTTTCTTCTTACTTGAAGGTCTTTAACCATATATCGAGTTGACCACAATAGCATAGCTCTTTGGCTCATTTCCTATCAAGATTGCATACCTTGATTTGTGAGATTGTCTTCTCTGATGTTGCCTCTGCCTTAGGCAGCCTCTCGCCATGAGCTAGCAGCCTGCCTCTTACTCATGATCTCTCTCTCTCAGATCTATTATTTGACCACAGTGCCAAATATGAATTATGAGGCTTCAAATTCACGTGTATCTCTTCCTCTTGCAGCAAAATACATATCAATTCTTCAAAAGTAGGAAGTTTCTCCCTTGCTACAAGACCCGTTATGAACATATGATAGTCTTCTTACATACCATTTAAGGTAATAGTCGCCTAGATAAATTATTGGAAAGCAGTTTAGCCTATATTTGCAAAACTTGTCTCACCTCTTTATCGACCCAAAATGAACTAAGGATTCATTTCCATCATCTTAATACTAACGAATTTAGTTTTCGGGAAAAAGAATGTGATTTGTGTTGCTAGTTCATACAATGCTTTAAGAGTTGTACATGTTGCAGCAGAAGTTGTAGCGTCTCTAATATGGGAATTATGCTATCTTTAACTAGCATGCACAACAATACCTTAGCATTTTCGCTTCCCAATCTTGAATCATCTTTCTTTGTAGCACCTCCTACCATTATGCACCTCATTTATTTTCTACCCGTATGATTTTGATTGATTCCATTAAGCAATGTTCCAGTTACCATAGCCCTCCATGGTGTCTGCATCTTGAATTTCAGTTAATGAAATTGAGCCATCTAATTATTGGCTTAATTTGAGGTAATATCTCACTTGTGGATGCAGCCGCTCGCTGCAATTTAGTTTTACTGAAAAAAAATCACCAAAAGGATATGCAATGTTTTGTGGCTCTTTGTCTTCGGATACTACCGATCCGACTCAATCTATCTATGTTCTCAATCTATGCATGCATGCAACTATTATCGAAATCCTCACTCTTAAAACATAACTCCTATGGTAAAATTCCTTTAAAGTAATAAGCTCAATATCCTCTCCTCTTAAAAGATCCATAAAAAGAAGTTCAGCAAAAGTTTCGCAAAGTATCCCTTAATAAAACAATGTGATAAATATAACTCCATTCAAAGCTTGACGTATAAAGACTTAAAGTTTTAAAAAGTATCCACTTAATAAAACAATGCAGTAAAGCTTATAACTCCCATTCAAAGCTTGACATATAAAAGATGAAAGCTTATATATTAAAAAAAACTCCACTCATATATCATATATCCAGCCTATAAAAAAACTTATATATATATATAAACTTATATATATATATATGATATATCCACTCAAAAACAACCCTCACGCATGCACTCAAAAACAAACCTCACACAATGCAATCCGCCCGCATATGCCTTTGCTCATACGATTTCTTTACGCATGCACCTCTACGCACGCACCTCTACGCACCAAGATATCTCGTACCTTACGCTATAATCTTCCTACGGGAGTTGTGTAGAATGTTCGCACCTCACGATTGTGCCGGCTGCGGGAAGTCCACACCTCCCGAGTGGCCCGACTGCGGGAATTTTTCGATTGTCCGCACCTCACGTAGTATGCCTTCTGCGGGAATTTTTCACTTTCACTTGCGCGGAAAGGCCGAGTAGTATGCCCCCGCACCCTACCAGAGGAGGGACCTGCGAACCTCTTGAATTCTCGCACCTCACTCCCGTGGCTCTGATACCAAGATAAAATATGCGAGGCAAACAAACACGGTGAGGCTACGCTCACTTCTCGATATTAAACGAAGACGGATTACATCCTTATATAGGAAAAGACTCTCGCGAGTCGGCTACATGCAAACCATAAGACAACTAGACAACTGACTATGAACTGAGAACTAACTCTTCTAACTGGCACTTACAACTCGCGCTTATTACTGGAGTGAACAACTAGATAACATCTCCATTATTTCCAAGTCTGCCTCTACGATGAGTTTTGACTCTGTGTTTTTTCTTAACCTTGGTAGCGTCCCTTAGTCTCTTGCTCGCCGCGAGATTAGTGCCTTATCTCAACGCAGTGTGCCTCTCCTTGGTGACTTGGATGGATGATAGTACCTTGAGGGGAAGAGAAGACAGTATTCGATTGATACCCTTTTTTTCAATTTGTTTTTCTAACATGACGGATCACCATGCCTCTGACCCTGTTACACTCTGAATCCTTTCATCTTTCGTGAGTATGGGAGCGCTCAAACGAACGTTTCGCCCCTCCCTCTATGCCTGATCAGTTACGTTCAACGGACTTGGTGGCAGAGTGTGTCTGATGATTTATTCCTTTCTATTTTTCGTTTTATTATTCAGTTGACTATATCCCCAGACTTAATTAAATCCTGGAAACATGAATTGATTATGTCAGTTTTAATTTAATCCTATCGGGTTATATTTATTTATGTTAGTTGGATTAGTTAAATTACATTAATTTTTTAAAGTCTATTTTTAGAGTTGGCTAAAACTTAGAGATGGATGGTCGATTCTCTAGTATCCATTAAAAACTTTTTAAAATTTTATTCGTATATCCCTTACCTACACTTAGCGCCCACTTTATGTTTTTACATCTTTTATGGCGATCTACAACCTTTGAAAAAGGAAGGTTGTTGTTCATAAAATAATAAGATTTTCTCTACAAATAAAGCAGTGTCTATTGTACTAGAAATAACCTTTAGAATGACAACTACCGAACTGCTTGTGAAAACCTTGTTCCTCCCATTTAATTATTTGTGTCTTGAGCATATTACAACTATTTCGGATTCAGTTTTCGTTTCTTAAATTTTGATTGTATTTCCCGTCGGCTTCCATGTGTTTCTGATTTAAGCAGTGAAGCATCCATTCCTTCAGTTACTATATATTTTGGGTGCACCATGAATAGTGTTATTCTGACAAGTAAATACTGCAATAATGAATAATTATGCCGAAAGGCGTATACTTATTGGAGATGGGCACAATTAATGATCTTTTAATCTTAAATTCTAATCTGATGGTTATGCATTGAAGATGCTGGTATATTCTTAGTCATTCTCCAAAATCAATGGATCAGATTTATTGGTGATAACTTTTTTTCATTTATAAATGCATCCGTTACCCTGTTTACTTTTTAACATTTACCTAATCATATTAAGAAATTACTGTAACATCGTATGATTGTCACGTTTAAATGATTAACTTTTGAAATTCTTCAGAATTTAATTATCTGACTCAGTTAGAATTTCATTATCTAGCTGAGTTTTATATTAAAATGATTTTTTTTTTATCAGCCGTAACTCTTTCGGCGTTCACCAGCCACGAGTTAGCAGTTGTGCTAGTGTATATTGCAAGGGAAACGATTTTAAGTTGTCTCATTATTATTCGGTTGAATTGTCGTAGTTTTCACTCTTAGTGAAGTTTTAAATTCATAATTAAATTAACAGGATCAACTCACAATAGATTGTAGACAGATGTCCAACATGTCGCTTGGCGAGTTTATTTTAACATTGTCTAATATGTTATTCAACTCTGCATGCAGACTTTAATTTCTAGAAATATAAATATGTGCATTATGTGTAATCAATATATGTTAAATCAATATGTGTAGTTTGTTTAACATGTGTAATCAATTTAGCGTTGTTCAATTAGTTTAAATTAGCGATGATAATATAGCATTGTTTAATATGTGCAATCAACTTCGTGCAAATTTTAAATTTCAGAAATTATAGATAACATGATGAAATTCATAGTTGTCCAAGTGTGGCTTGGCGAGTGTATGATAATGTTGTTTAAATGTGGCCTGGCGAGTTTATCATGCACGATTTAAGGTGAGTTTAAAATAGCATTGTTATAATCCCAATGCATTCTAGTTATGTTGATTAGTGAAGGAAATTTATTGAAAGATAGTTAAATCTCCATAAATGTTATGAAGGCTAGTGTTTTCTAAATATATAAGGTAGGGAAGGTTATTCTTGAGTAAATAAAGGAAATCCTTTTAGTTGATTAGTCTAGTCTCCTTTACTATAAATTATTCTTTAGATATAAAGTGTTACAATCTGAGGTTACGAGTTCCTTTGTTTTAATATTTAATTGGAGAAGTTAAGAAAGGTGTAGATTTTTTTATTTGGTAATAAATCCCTTTAAGTAAAGAGGTCTAAATATTACTGGAAGATTTTTATATTTTTTACCTTTAGATATGTGGTTGGTTACTATGAGCTTGTTACGGTGTTGATGGTAAAATTTGTTAATGAGACCCCGCTAGACCGTTGAACAATAAAAAGAAACCACATAAGAATTGCCTCGTATGAAAACATAAATCCATATAGTTGTTGTGAAATTAAATGTATGCAGGATAGTCACCCTGGATCTTGTTTAGCTTGCTGATTGAGTGCTTTTGTTTATATTTTTCAATTTATCTTGCCAGTTTAAGTTGGTACTTTGGTGCACTGGATTGTGTCTTGATTAAAGATTTAGAATTATTTGTGTTGCACCCTAGTCACTATCACTCTTGTCGCAATATGGCGTCATGATTACTTGTGACTAGATGATTGCACACATTGATCGATGAGTGTGTATGACAACCTGGCCTTGGGTCTTGTGCCTCCCGATGGCATTGATGTTGATTATTGAAATTGATGTACTATAATTTATGATGTAATGCATGATGGTGATTTTGTTCCTCACCTGCTGTAGAAGTTCTTAGTACCTATGTCAGTTTATTAGATGTTGGTTGTGCCTGGATGATATTGATGTAGTCATTTATACTATTTATGTAGTAAATTTTTGTAAATTGCTTCTAGATTCCTGATGTGTTAGTGTGTTGGGTCGTTATGTTTAAGTGTTGCAGGAACATCGTTCATTATGTTCGTCATCGAGTTGTGATGCTTGATTCTATTAATGACTTTACCTTCCTCACGCTTTAAAAAAAAGGAATATATATATATATATATATATATATATCACCTGTTGTAAGTTAGTTTGTGTCCTAACGGTCGGGGCTGCTACATATGGTTTTAGAGTCGGTTTGACCCGCAAATTGGATCACTACGAATTCCATTGATTAGATACTTAATTATAAAATTTCGCTAATTAAATTGATCTATTTTCATTCAGATAATCATGGTCAGAGGATGCCACAGAGGCAGACGATGGGGTGGTATGGGAGGGGACACAATGCCTCCAGTAGCATCCATGCCTGAGGGGCCTAACCCCGGGGGAGAAGAACAAGTTGTCGGACAAGAACAAATACTTGTGGGTGATGTGGTTGTGTTGATGAGGTCCTTTCAGAGGATGTTAGAGTAACTAATCAACTGTTTGGATAGAAATGAGGCCAGGGTGATGACACCTCCTAAAGGTGCACATCGCTCCCCTGCTAGTACTAGTAGCGTTTTCCACGAACTCGAGAAGGTCAATTTCCCTGAGTTCTTTGGTGCCACGAATGGTGCAGCTGCCAAGGCATGGTTGCATAATATGGTGATGTTCTTTTCACTTCGCAAATATACCTCCAACATGAAGGTTCACATGGTGGTCTTCGAGCTAAAGGGAAACGCTCTTCTATGGTGGAAGACACTCCTACCGCAACTGAACATGGTCGTCGAAGACGTGTCATGGGATTTGTTTGAGGAGTGGTTCTCGGAGAGGTACCTGTCTGAGGAATTCATTGAGTGTCATATCAATGAATTCAACGCATTGTGACATGGAGGTTGTAGGGTTCCTGTGTACGAGGCTTGTTTCATGGAGATTCTTCGGTATGCTCCCCACCTAAATATCGAGAAGCTTAAGGTCAACAAGTTCATGTTCGGACTTAATGTCAAAATTCATGTAAAAGTGAGGATTTTGATGCCTCAAACCTTGCATGATGTTGTCTAGAAGGCCCTCATAGCAGAGGAGGATCTCGTCAGCGGGGGTCAGAGAAGGACTTCGGCGAGACCAGCAGGACAGGTGACATCTAGGGCACAATAGAATTAGACACCAGCTTGGCATTCACTACACCATGATGAACGACTCCTCAGCAATGGACTCCCTACAGAGGACTAGAGCACCAGCAGCAGCGTCGACCACAGCAGCAACAGTTTAAGCCTGTTCAGCAGAACAAACTAGGGTTCCAGGCCGGTGAGCCGTCAACTTCTACTTCAAGTACCAGGAGTACTAGACCGAAGACCGAGTGTTGGACATGTGGGGAGCCATATTACCATTGTGACTGCTTGGTTGAGAGGGCCAGAAAATCTGGATCAGCCGGACCCACTACCGTGGGATATTTGGGAAAGGCCCATCGGATTCATGCAACGATGATTAACCTCTAGGAAGAGCACCAGTCAACGCTGTTCAATATGTTAGGTACCTTCACTAACTAGACCCTTAGTATTTTTATAGATACATATTCTATAGAGAGTTTTATATCTTATGCAGTGCTAAAACGAATTAAGGTAAAGGCAGTCAAACAGGACGAGTTTAGATTTGAAGAAATGGATTTATGAGATAAACAAAAGGTTGGAGGGAAGCTTACGAGCTATAGCCTTAACCTGGGAGATTTTTTCATGAAGGACAACCTGTACATGACAATATCAAGGTCCTATGACGTCATGATCGGTATGGAGTGGTTGGAATCACATGAGGTGATACTCAATTGTAAGATGAAACAACTGATTTTGGTAGATAATGAGGGATAGAGACGCGTGATTGTAGGTAGGAACTAGGGATTTTCTATAAGGTTCATCTCTTCCCTACAACTACGGAAGAGCATGCGCAAGTGATGCAAGATATATGTGATCCTTGCGTTAAACGAAAAGGGTGTGGTGGAAGGCCTAGAAAACCTTCTGGTAGTGTGAGAGTTTGCAGCCGTCTTCCCAAAGGAGTTACTAGGGTTGTCTTCAGATAAGGAATTCGAATTTAACATCGACCTGAAACTGAGAACAAAACTGATATCAAAAACGCCTTATCAGATGTCGACCCCTGAGTTACAAGAGTTGAAAATGCAACCGAAGGAGTGGTTGGACCTAGGACTGATACGTCCAATTGTGTCAATGTG
>SNQJ01S0034821.1:102270-116593 GCA_010110895.2 Picea sitchensis | reverse complement strand
ACATTCCCCTTTTTCTTTAAGTTTCCCCCCTTTTTTAATTTTCCCCTTACTAAGTTCAATAACTTACCAATGTTAAAATTGTGACGTGCCCTTCAAGATGTACTTCATGCTCCAAGGGTTCCACTTGCGTGCATTCATGTTTTATTGACGTGACATGCCATTCAAGATGCACTACGTGATCCAAGGGTGTCACTCACCTTTTGACTGATTTTGGTAGACGTCAAACCCCTAGAGTCAATACTCCACCAGGTGACCTTGTGGGAGACTAAGGGCCTCTAAGGAATGAGGAACATACCTTATTGCATGCCCATTAGAATCATTGTGAGCGACTACCACAGTCGGCTCTTATGACATCATGGATATCTCAAACTAGGTAATCGTTAACCTACAGTTCGAGCCACGGTGGGAGTGCTAGTAGGTTGTGGCAGGGCTACTGCCACACCTCTCCCTCAATGTCTTCGGTTGCGGTGTGTAACCCCTTTAGTCCTATGTGAGTATGGTTAGAAAGATATCATCAACCTCCATCCATCAACGAAACATGTCAGCGATCAAAATCATAAGAATAATATACTAATCATATGCAATATCAAAACAAACTCAAACCATAATAGTCCACTCCCTGACTCGATCCAGAGTCCAAGGAGGTCAACTGATGCCATCGACATCCTCAAATGGTCCAGAGTCATGCACACTCAGGAAAAACCAGTCAATAGCACCTGTTGATATAAATATAACAAATTAACATATCATCGTATCCACAACAACATCATAATCCATAATCAAAACAATCCATCATATATGAACTAGATCACTTGCACGCAAGTTTCCACAAATAATAGGTCCAATCAGGTGTGTGCAAGAGCGGGATGTTACATGTGATATGTCTTTGGACTAATATAAATGCATAAGTCTATTTTTCACGCGAACAATATTTTATGGGCAATTTATAGAGTTTCCTCCAACCCATATACCATCCCATTCCATAAAAAGGTTTTCAGAGTTTCCTTCCCATATCATTGTGAAAGAAATACATACATACAAATCTTAAGGGTTGTGGTAAAGGATATAAAATGGGTGTAAGAGACCAACCCATCAAGATACTAAACATGTATGTTGGCAGCGACTACCGGCTTGTGGTATGACTAGGAAAACCCATTGGGGTACTGAACATGCTCGCTATCAATGGAGCATTCTTCCTAGAGAGGATATTTCTTAGATATCAAAGTTACCGCATCGGGGTACTGAATAGGCTTGCTAGAAATGGGTTCTGACTTTGATGTCTCTTACTATTCCTAATCTATATTTGTCTCTATGAATAATATACTTGTGTAAATCCTTAAGAATAAACGTGCATGGTTGACCAAAAGGGATAAATAAATCTCATCTAATTGTCATTTGATAATCTTTGTAAATTGCACTTAAGACCCTGTCATTTAATTCATACTATACCTAGGATGTCAATATCCTAGAAGTTGGACCCATAAGTTTAAGAGTCTAATGAACTCAAATGAAAACTTTATCCATATTACTTGAATGACAATAATCCTTTGAGAACGTAAGCAGGGATGACTAGTTTCCTATGGGTTTTATAGATCATCTATACCCCCATTTTTTCTATCCAGGGACATGAGGAAAATCCCCTATCACAACTTATATGGTCTTCATGAGCATAATCTATTACTAGCTGATGAAATTGTATGTATTAACAAATATGTATTGGTATGGTGTCATTTTCATCATTACCAAAACATAAAATTAATATTTCTTTTTCTAAGTTCTAGTTTTTCTTAGAATAATAATGTTGGTTTGATTTTCCCAAAGATTGCTTACCGACTATTGTTGAAAATACAAAGTTTTTGTAATGAATAAAAGGGTAGTTCCAATTTATTCATGGAATGAGGATGTGCTATATTTTCGGTCTGGGGGCATGATGGGATCTTAAATTTGATTCTTTCTTCCACCTTATTTCACTATTATGTCATCACATTTAACCATAAACCATCACATTTACTTTAAAATATTGGCCTTTTATTTAAACCCTTTGATTAAAGGCAATAAAAGTAAATGATGTGAATTTATGCTTAATTTATTATTCTTAGTGTATTTTATATGATTTTATTAATGATAAACTAATTCATGATATTCTGGGATATAGGTGTTTCCATACACTGGATTAGGATCAAATTCCTTGAGATTCCAACACTCATTCTGGCACTAATTCCCATATTTTTGCACAAGAGAGCTAGCTCGAATTTACATATCAACTGAATCCAACCCTTCATCAAGTAGGAATAATTTATATCATTCAGATCCAAACCTCCATCCGACTCTTATTACAGAACTCAGAGCACAACATATTTGGCCATTAGCATACTTGCGGGCGTTTTCGGGAAAAACTATAACATGGATTTTTTTACCTATTATCGCCCTCTTGCTATGGATACTATTGTATTTTGATTTAGATAGTTAAATAGAGCTCCTATATTCAAGATATGATTTTAAGACTCATTTCCTCTTAATAGGACAATTAACGATTTTTTGGTTTTGAGAGGGAGTCGACCCTTCCAGTGGTCAACCTCTCAGACTCTATATATACTTGGGCTCGCTAGCATGATAAGGGAGACCCAGAGAAACCGTTTAAGAAATATGTGTAAAACTTGGCTATGTTATTCATTTTAATGAAAATTTATAAATTAAGCTGAGTTTGTGATCAATTCATTAGCTGGAGTACCACAATTGCTCGGGGGGGCCACCAGTAGCCTATGTGTCTCATTTCTTTGTTTATTTAGATTTCTAACCTCTCTTTTGCAGGAGTTTTTCTAATTTATCTTTACAAGCATTCTCTTATAATTTCTTTGTATAATCCATTTCCTTATAACTGTTCTAATTTCCCTTTATTGTTCTAATCTCTTTTTGGAATCATTTTCTTATAATCTCCTTTGTGTATTTTCGACTGTAGTAATCACTCTTTTTAATTGTAACTTCATAGAATGTATTCACTTGACTTATTCACACCATGTTGTAAATATAAATCGTGTTTGTAATTGGAGCACTAGGAACTATGCATGCTTATTAAGAAGTTGTTCATGACCAGTTAAACTAGATTAAATTAACTCATGTAGTATTGTGTAATCACTATACCTCTGTGAATATATTTCTAGTTCAAGTATGACAACATAATTTTTTATTTTAAATCCTTTTTACTAATTAGTTCATCAGTCTAACTGGTTATAAGAACATGTGTTTAGTATATTGATATACCTTGAATGGAAAATTTTTCAGTAGATTGTTTTGTTTCTACATTACATTTTTCTGTAGAAATCAATGTTCTAATCTGAATTGAGTAAATGAATAAAAGACATAGATTTTCAAGTAAAAAGAGTAATTAGAATAGTAATCTTGCATGCCTAGTCTCATCTTTTGCATAATATATTCTTGCACTATTTTTTTTTATCAGTATTGGTTTTCAATTTTTCCCTTATACTAATTTCTTCATATTAGTTTTCTCGCATTTTAAATTTTTCGATAGCTTTAAATCACCAGCGGATAGATTAATTACCTAATTCGTGAGATATGGTCACCCCATGTCGGGTTTCTTCCCTAGGTGATGAATTATTCTAGTTTGTTTAATCTCTTTATTATTTTAGTTTGTTGCCAACATTAGATTAGGTTGTTGGATTCGATCTATAGACCTCCACATATAGTGCCAACACCTCGAAGATTACGAGCCCTAGGTTGACAATTTAATGTCGAAATAGATAACATATATTTCCCTCAATAGTTTTCACATGTTTTAAAAGTTTTGAGTCACTACCAGTAATGATAAGGTCACCAACATAAAGGAAAAGGATTATGAGATGGCTTCCTACTTTCTTGGTATAGACATTAGGATCATAATGACATCTAGAAAATATGGTTTCAATAAAAAAGTTGTCTATTTCGGCATACCAATCTTGGAGAGCTTACTTAAGACCATAAAGATATTTCTTAAGGTGAAAAACAAGGCTAGACGCATTCTGGACATAGCCAAGAGGTTGTTCCATGTAGATTTATTCTTGCAAATCCCCATGCAAGAAGGCAGATTTAACATCCATCTGATGGACCTCCCATTTATCTGGGGCATCAAGGGAAAGAAAAAGGAGGATGGAATTCATTTTGGCGACAGGGGAAAATGTTTCATTATAGTCAATTCCTTCAACTTTGGAAAATCCTTTGGAAACTAATCGATCCCTATGTATTTCAACACTTTCATCTGATTCATACTTAGTTCTGTAGACCGATTTACATATGACATTTTTTTTTCCTTTTGGAAGAGGTACAACATCCCAAGTATCATTTACCATTAAAGAATGTTACTCCTCATTCATTGTTGCATCTCAATCTAGATGACCTAAAGCTTATGCAAATGTCTCTATATCACTAGTCTCTGAAACTTGAGCCAAAAGAAAATAGACTCACTGGAACTGAGAACGTGTCTAACATTGATCTGAAGGATCACCGGAAATATTTCCAGTTGCTTCTCATGTTGAATAGACCCTTCTAGGAATCAATGGTGTTGGTGCCGGTTTAGGTTCAATGGGCTCATATGGAGGAAGGTGAGCAAGAAGAGGTGGATTTTCATCCTCACTATCATCATTTCAAGAATAAACCAGAATAGGCATAGAAGAAGGCACAAACTCCAAAGATGGCCCACAATCCAAAGAAGGAACAATCGATGAATTAGGCTCATGGGCCAAGAGATTTTCATCAAATTTAACATCTCTTATAATAATAATTTCATTACAATGTGGTTTAATAATTCTATAACCTTTGACATGTTCATAATAACCAAAAAATATACATTTCTCACTTTTAGGCTGCAATGATTTACTTTTCTCATCAGGAATGTGAGCCCATGCTATACTAGCAAATACACGGAAGTGACTTACATATGGTTTAATTTTAGTCCAAGATTCTTCTGGTGTTATATTTTTAAGATCCTTTGTGTATATTATACCTAGGGAGGTAATATTAGGTACCTCCATAGGTACCCCATGAATAGATATAAAGATAAAACTCAAAATAATACCACAATATCAACAAGAAAAAACCAAACCATTCACCAAATATTGAACACAAGAAATAGACAAAACCCTTGAGGTAGGGTAACACCATATATCAATCCTAAAGGAAGGATAACACTCCTCAATCAATTCTTTATACATTCACAATATTCTTCACTATGCTCCATTACGATGCTTACACTTATTTATATAGCTCTCTCTATCTCCTAGGAACCTTCTAGAGAGTATTCTAACATTTATTATATCTAGCTAGCATAGTGGGCCTTATTTAATATAGTGGACCTAGTCCAACTTACATTGAATGACTTCCACTAATAATAAATAACCACATTCTTGTGTATTTAATGATTTCCATTAATAATACATAACCACATTCTCATTGGGTACCTCCATAGGTACCCCATATTACCTCACTAAGTATACTAAATTTCAACCCCCTTCATATGTTTCATCCTTGAAACATGAGAAGAAACCATACAATATGACTGGATAACCAATGTAGCCAATTGATACCAAGTACAACCATCCATCCATCCTAATGGAAGTTGAACATGACATCCATCTGTTTCCTTGCCACACTGATCTTTCTTTGCATCATGTCGGGGTTTCCATGGCATTGTTTCGCTAGCTAGATGTCTTCCTGTAGTTTTGGTATTCATCCATGCACCTCTTGGTCGATTTCCTTTCTGGTGCCTTGCTGGTGCATAAATGTGTTGAATCTCACGCTCTTTCCTTGATAACCGTTGTTTCTCTATATGATGTGGATGGTGATATACAACAATTGTAGGAAAATGTTCTTTTTTTTTTCAAATCTATAACACATTGTGCCTTTGAGTCAATGACCTCCTTGGATTCATTATTGTGTCCTTTTGGCTTTTCTTCATCTACTTCAGTAGACTCTACCTATGATTCAACTTCAAACTCTACAATAACTTCTTTGTTGGCCACCATGGGGCCATATTTCTTACTAAGAGACATATCCTACAATGTAATTTTCTTTTTCTTGTACCAAAGATTTAGAAACTTATTTTGCACATTAATATTAATTGTACCAACTGATTCCATCCAAGGATATCCCAAAAAAATATCCACTTCATCCATATCCATAGCATAAAAAATTGAATGCAACACATATTTATCCATGGTGACCTTTAAATTTTTTAAAATTTGAACATTTTCACCCTCAACATGTGTGCTTTGAACATTCTTTGCAAGAACTTTCAATCTATTGACCAACTGAACATTGATAAAATTATGCATGCAACTAGGGTTAATAGAAACAATGATATTTTCTTTATGAATACAATCATGAAACTATAATATATAATTGCCACATGAAAATAAACCCTTTCTTATTTCTTTAGTTTTGGCATGAGACCATTTTTCTAAAATGAATTTTTCAAATTCTTCATCGGAGAGTGTCCTCATTTTTCTATAGTTAAGTGATTTCCACCAAATGGTTGCATCACCTTTCAAACTCAAATTCATGATCACTTTCCAATGCTCTTTCTTGAATGAATTCCTATGTTTTATGACTTCTTCAATACTAGGGCCATCAAGTTATCAAAACCCCAAAAATAGAACTATAACTTACTGTGCGAATAGCACGACTTTTTCCTGAAAAACCCTGAAAAAATGTCGAATTTAAAATGTTTATAACTTCACTTCTCGAAATATATTTAGTCCGATTTGTTTTTTGGAATTGGGTATTTTTCCGAGAGAAATTCAAATATCCAATTTTTTCTTCCAAAATCATATTATAAATCTTCAGATCAGAACTTGAAGTGTGCCTCCGTCTTTTTTCCCTATAAACAATTTGCAAAAAGAGACAAAAAATATTCCCTTCTTTTGCCAAAGAAAGTGCTCTGATACCAATTTTTAAGTACCTTAATATATATGAATATAAATCTAAAAATAAACCCACAATATCAACAAGAATAATCCAAACCATTCACCAAAATATTGAACACAAGAAATAGAGAAAACCGTTGAGGTAGGGTAACACCATATATTATTCCTTATGGAAGGAATGCACTCCTCAAGTAATACTTGCTTGTTACAATGACAATATTATTCACCATGCTTCATTACAATTCTTAGACTTCTTACATAGCTCTCTCTATCTCCTAGGAACCTTCTAGAGAGTCTTCTCACATTTATTATATCTAACTACCATAGTGGGCCTTATTTAATATAGTGGACCTAGTCCACCTTATATTGAATGACTTCCCCTAATAATACATAACAACATTATCATGTATTGAATGAATTCCAATAATAATACATAACCACTTTCCCATTAGGTACCTCCCTAGGTACCTCATATTACCTCCCTAGGTATACTACATTGTGGGAGTGTGATTTACTAAGTAATTTGCACAGTTGATGGCTTCCTCCCAATACTTTAGACTTAATCCCTTAGATTGGATCATACAATTAGACATTTATTTTAATGTGCGGTTCTTTCTCTCAGTAACACCATTTTCTTGTGGTGTATATGGAACATTGTGTTGCATTTGGATGCTTTGTCTAGTACAGTAACTTGTAAAATTATTGTTCGCATATTCACCTCCATTATCTATTCTTAACCTTTGAATTTGATGTTCAAATTGTTTTTCTAAATGGGCCTTGTAGGCCAGAAACGTGTCAAAAAATTCACCCTTAAGTTTTAGGAGGTAAACCCAAGTATGTTTGGAAAAGTCATCAACTAAAGTTAAGAAATACTTGCACCTAGAAAAAGAAGGAGAAGAAATTGGACCACACAAGTCACTGTGAACAAGCTGCAAAGGGCCTGAGGTGTGCCAAGAGGCACATTTGTCAAAATTGTGTCGATGATGTTTGTTGAGAACACAACCGACACAAACACCATATCTACATGAAACAAAAGGAATACCATTCACCATCTGTTGATTACATAGTTGCTACAATGAGTGATAGTTTATATGACCAAGCTGCTCACACCAAAGTTTTCTCAAGTCATCACTATGAGAAGCAAAAAATTATGGAAAACATGATGACCCAAAGTTGTCAAACTTGTACAGCCTAGTAATATCATCAACAATTATAGTTGCAAGAACATTCTTAGGATCTTTTAGATCCTTGATTACAACTTGGTGAGGTGAAAACTCTACGGTTTTACCTTCACCTAAATGAGTGATTTGATATACTGATAGAAGTTTACAAGAAAGGATTGGAACACATAATACATCATTGAAATGACCATTATCTACTTGAATTGTTCCAGATCCTACAACACTAAGATATCTATCATCACCAACAAATATTTTCTTAGTGTTACATTCATTTAGAGTAGAAAATATGTCTTTATCCTTATTCATATGATAATATGCTCCAAAATCAATAAGGCACTCATCACAAGAAGAAGTAGAAGTTTCATTGAAGGAGAAACCATAAGAAGAAAGTGCATGTCCATGAGAAGAAGAAGAAGAATTAGAATCAATATTGATGTTGTAATTCTTCATCGATGCTTCTAAATATGCCATCTTCTTGAAACATTTGGACTCATCATGACCATCTTTATCAAAAGAGTTGCAATGTCTATCAGTCTTCTTATTTTTATATTTTTCTCCTTTGTCACCATCACGAGATGAAGTTGTCTAAGTGGATTTAGGACCCTTATGTTTCTTGTTGTTGTGGCTAGAATGTTTCTTCTTGGGATTTATGGGTTTATCTTTATGTTTGGTGACTAAGGATTTGTTGGAGGTACATGCACTGTTGATCACTCCGAGTTGTACAAGATTATGTTATTCTCTAATCAAAGCATCACAAAATGACTCAAGAGTGGGTTTTTTATAAGATTTCCCTAGATCCTCTCTCATGGAATAAAAGGTACATACTGTTGTAACCTAGGTATGCATCAACTGCCTATCCTCTCTTTTCCATATGCCTTCATCAAATTTTTCCTTTTTCTGGTTGGTTAAGTTGTTTTCCCATTACTGAGTGACTTGGTTCTTGTTTCTTTCTTTCTTGTTTGAGTCTTTGCGCATTTCATTTTTTGTCTTTCTTGAAGGATGAAACATACATCGTGTTTGGCTCAAATTAATTGTCATCATGTTTTCCATGGATTGAGCTCACCACATGTTTCCCAAGCCTTTTTGTATGTACAAGGAATGCCTGTGCACACAACGCAACAATTCAGAACAACAAATTTTGGGCTTAGACTGTGGGAATGAACAGGGAAATTTTCAATGGTAAAGATCTGCCAAGCAAATCATATCAATGATTGTAGTTCATTGCGGGAACGCAGAATTGCGCGGAGTTTAATACCAAGAGTCGTATGAAGACCCGAAGAGAATCTAGGTCGTTCATCTACCATGACCTGTGGCGACAGATCATCTAATTCAGTGATTTTCTCTTTGGGAGTTTTCCAAGACCAGACAATCAAAACTCCGGAAGAGCCAAAGACCCAAAGTCCCGAAGTGAATAAGGACCATACATCAATGGAGACAAGTGGAAGTAGATCGTCAACTTCAGGAGTTCTCCTCTGGGATATTTTCAGGCTTCACATTCGAAAGTCCCGAAGAACCAAAGACCCGAAGTCCCAAAGTAAATCTATACCATCCATCAGACGAGACACGTGGCAACAGATCAATTACTTCAGAGATTTTACTTTGGGAGATTTCCATGCACTAACATTTGAAACTCCTGAATCCCAAAGCTCAAAGTGTCGAAGCACATGGAAACCAACAGTTGATACATGTGGGACACTCATGAGGCAGGACATGTGGCATCCATCTCAAATCATTCGGTTGTGTCATTCGACCATTTCCATGTGACACATGTCACCTTTCTCTCCAATACACCTTAGCGTCCATGACATCATACGACATCAAGTCGTCACATCACTTCGGCAATTTTCCTCCGGGAGATCTACACGCTTAATATTTGAAACTCCAGAAGCTCGGATCTTCGAAGATAATCTGGGTCGTTCGTCCATCATGACATGCGGAAACAGATCATTCACTTCGGGATTTTCCTCCAGGAGATGTTCCATGTTTCACATTCAAAACGCCCGAATCCCGAAAGCCCGAATTGAACCTGGACCATTGATCCTAGGTCAATGAGAATCGTCGATCCTTGCATGTAAATTTCACTCAAATCTCATATCGTAATGAGATCGACGACTATAGTTCTTTGCGACAACACAAACTTCCTGGACATTAATTTTCTAGAGCGGTCCCACAATTTAAACCATGGTATTTATGGAAGGGTACATGGCAACTTCTGGTGAATTGTGGGCTGAAAGGTGGTATGGATCCAAACCACCCTCAACAACTCCCACAATCACGTGCCTAAATGACATCAGATCACTGCATCAACTCACACGTCATCTCTCCTCATCCCACTCACTACCTTCTCTCCTCTCACAACTTGACACTTGTCCTCCGTTAAACCCCATGTTGATCCCCATTGGCAGTGGCCCACCTCTCCAGATCAACAGTCCTTATCACAACTCAGACACCCTCGACCATTCTACCTTTAACGGTAGGGGGGAATCTGAGTAAGTGGTTTTTCCATCACAGTCCCTACCTAATGTGGTAGCTCCTCAAGAACTCAGATTGCCCCCTCTCGCCTTTCTCCACCTATTTTCCACTCACTCCCCAATATATCTACTCCTCCTCTCCCTACGGGCCACCTACATCCCTCACTACACGTCATCTACCCTCGTGTCCATTCATTTCGTCTCCCAATTGGATGCTCGCCTCCATGTCTCCCCTCATGCCTGATGGGCCGACAACCATTCCAGTGAAGCTATTTCTCAGGTAAATATGGCATCTGGAAGGATTAACACAGGGTGCACTAGGCTTCCGAAATATTAGGTGTAGACAAAGAGTTAAGTCTCAGTCACAGGTCGATGTAGGTTAGTTTCATAAATACTTCAACAAATTCTGCTCATATAGTTGGTTATCTCCAGTGACCTCCAACAACTCGCAGACATGCCATCGTTCAAGACAAATCTCTTCTCTGTCACTCCGAGGAATATTTTCGGCCACTCAGTTCCTCCAACACATGCATCAGTTCTGTCGCAGAGACAGTAGTAGTTTTATTTGATTAAGTCCAACATTTTCCTAGATTAGATGCAAGAGTGGTCTTCTGTGTGTGATAAGAACCACTCTTAATGATTTATTCCAGTATCTTAGTAAAGTTAATATTTTTTTTGACAGACAGTTCCCTAGATCGTGGTCTCAGTCCCCTAAGGATGAGAGCCTCTGCAACTCTTTCAGATAATTATTTTTTTTTCGATATTGAAAAGGTCAATTTTTTTGAGGAAAGAAGAGCAATACAACAGATTGGTTGGACCCGTTTTATGCATGTATTAAATCTATCTACGTGGTGAACATACTATTGATGACAATGTTTCGTTCAACTCTTCATGTGTTTTCATTCTTATCTTGAATACAGTTTTTGGTTTGTGCAACGTACATTTCATTTCATTTCAACTATTGTATGAATCATTTTTACTGATATGCAGCCTGCCAAATAGCTAATGCTTTGTTAAATATTTTTTTTCTACAACTTGTGGGAGTTACTTTGTTTTGATACATGTTTGATGTCTTGAAATGATATTTTAAGTATTGAACTTCTTGCAACAAATTATTCATTGAGTAGTTTGTTGTTTCTCTTTGTTTTCTATTATTTCACTGGTCTGTCATCAATGTGCCATCAACCAAGGAGGGCCCTCATCCATATCATTCTGCAAACCCAACCTTGCGTTTGTCTTGATAGAATAACCCTCTGACCAAAAAACAAAAATTTAAAGAAACAATCAATCTCAACTTATAGGTGGCCTAGATTTTCCCTTTAGCATTCAAGTGTAGACCTTAGGACCAACATCTTCCGACGTCGTTGCTAGGGAACGAAGTAACGAAATATATTTCCTTGGGAGAATGAAAAATGATCAGCTCTTACCTTTGATGGTGAACAAATATCAGACACAGAAAGACTTTCATCTTTCACCTGATGACTTCACTGAGTAAAATTTAAAGAAGAAATACTGGCGACTAGAAAGGGATTCAACAGATCCAAATCTAAAAACACCAAAGCCAAGAAGGTTTATTGTAAACCTCATAATAACACAATAGGCTCTAAGCTAGAAAGGAAACTAAATAAATCTTGTATCTCAGAGATACACTTCCCCCCTCAAGGGAAAAGATGCACACCAAGAAAATACTTCAAACCATCATCACTAGAAGCTTGAATTTATAGCACTAAGAATCATAATTGCAATGGGGCTCAGACATCTCCTACTCTCAATTCCACTTCAACATCCAGTCCTGCATCCACTCATGTATCTCCCATAAATTTGCAGATTCCTATTGTTCAAGCCATGGTCGTTAATAGGATGGATATCATAATTGCCACTAGATATGCACCCTTAGTGTTACCTGCAGTTTTACATGCACTCCCAACCAAATATTACATGAAATATCTACCAAGATATAATGGGGAAGGTGAAATAACTACTGAAGAACATCTGGTAGCCTTTTACAGTTTTGCAGACAACTTTAACATTGATTATTCAAATGTGTGGATGAGGTTGATTGTACAGAGCCTGGATGGGGAGGTCAGAAAATGGTTCAGGGGTCTTCCTCCAGCCTCCATTTCATATATTGAGGCATTAGATGAATATTTTATAAAGCAATGGGGAGATAGGAGAGATTATCTCTATTACATCAGTGAATTTGGGGCTCTAAAGAGAAAGAATGGTGAATCTATTACAAACTTCACTAAGAGATTCAATAAAATGTATGGTAGAATCCCAGATGAAATCAAGCCAACTGAAGCCTCTGCCAATATCACTTATGCTAATGCATTTGATGAAAAATTCTCCCTCCTCCTGAGAGAGAATATCAATCACACTGTTATCCATGCAGGAAGCAACCATTGAATTTGAATCTAATATTTTGGCATCAGATAGATTAAAGACTAGATCTGATAAAGAGAAGAAACAATAGAGAGAGGATGCCCGTACCTCCTCTAAGCCAGATACATATGATCCCCAACTTGAAGAGATGAATAAGACTTTGAAGGATCTAAATTCTGAGATAGCTAAGCTAAAATGGGAATCCAAACAACCAAACAGACCTTTTCAAGCAGTTGGTAATAGAAATAATAACCAATTAAGAAGGCCTAATGATGTTCCTCAAGTAATGCAGAGGGAAAGGAGAAATGTTGATGATCAAAGGGTGGTTCCCCCTTTCCAAAACAATCATATTGAGGATATGGATACAGAAAATGATGTTGTGGACGACACCACTGTGCTTTTCAATGAGACAGATTATTCTACCAGTCACTTAACACAACAAGAGGATGAGGTAGCACAATTATCAAATCAATTTGATGATCAGATAGGGGAAGAGGGAGTTATTCAAGGTCAACCCAAGAATAAATACAATTTGAGGATGACGAATGGAGCTTCCAAGGCCACCACCTCTGATCAAGGAAAACAAGCAGAAGCCCCTCCCAAGCCAAATTCAAATAAAGGTATGCCATCTAAAACTCAGTCATCTTCGCTATCAAACCCTCTTCCCCCTGAAACAAAGGAAGTTGATAAGACACTAACCTCTTTCATCTTGGAACATGAGCTGAGAAAAATCAAGATTCCTATCCCTTTGACAGAGTTTTTAAAAAATGAACCTTTCAAGAAATCCATCATGAAAGTTCTACAACCAACTCCTTCTAGTGTATATTCTGATGTCATTAGTCTACAAGATGAAAACCCATCCATTACTTTGGGTCCACACATCGAGGATCGCTCTGATTCTTCTCCTCATTTCTATATATCTCTGAATGTCCATGATAAGATCCTACACATCTGTCTTATGGACTCAGGAGCCTCTCACAATGCCATGGCCAAAGTTGTTATGGAAGAACTAGGTGTGGAGATTACCAATCCTTACCAAGACATGTACTCCTTTGATTCTAAGAAAGTAAAATGCTTGGGATTGATAAAGGATATGGTGGTTTCTAAACCAGAATTACCCATGAAGAGTGTAGTGATTGTTGGACAACTGAGAGGGGGGGGGGGTGAATCAGTTGTTACCATGCTTAAACAATTATACTTATTTTAAACTCTTTGCAGAAACACCGAGTGACAATCACAATAGTGCAGGGAGGTAAGCAATAGCATATTCAACATCAGTCACACACATGTGATACACAGAGACAAATATTTCCTGAGGAAACCCATAAAGGGTAAAAACCTCTTTTTCTTTATATGATAAGTAATAGTTACATTC
>SNQJ01S0034821.1:86290-102220 GCA_010110895.2 Picea sitchensis | reverse complement strand
ATATTTCCTGAGGAAACCCATAAAGGGTAAAAACCTCTTTTTCTTTATATGATAAGTAATAGTTACATTCTTTACATTATCATACATATGAGCACCAACTCATAATGAGGCTACAACCTCTGTTTTGCAAGCTGCTACTTGCTCGCAGCACCAACGCTCTGTTTTCTCTAGCACCCACTAGAAGGAAGCACCAACTCCCTGTATTCTCTAGCACCAACTAGAAGGAAGCACCAACTCCCTGGATTCTCTATCACCCACTAGAAGGAAGCACCAACTCCATGGATTCTCTAGCACCAACTAGAAGGAAGCACCAACTCCTTGGATTCTCTAGCACCAACTAGAAGGAAGCACCAACTCCCTGGTTTCTCTAGCACCAACTAGAAGGAAGCACCAACTCCCTGGTTTCTTTAGAACCAACTAGAAGGAAGCTACAACTCCCTATGTTCAAGCACCCACTTCAACCTCTGAGGACACCAGTCCTCCCTAGCACCTCCCTTCCACCCTAGTTTATAAATATTTGCTACTGAAACTTATTACAGTGATATAATGTTCAACAATGTCTTACCAGACTCATCACTATTCTGCAAGATTTCTCTACTCTGTCTGCCTCACTGTCATCCTACATGCATACCTTGCACTTTATGTTATTCTATCTTTTGTACTATGTGCGCCATTCCTCTTCAATGCACCTTTTGTCTTCTGTGCATTTCAACTGCTGCACTCCACCTCTTTCTTTACACCTCCATCACTCACAATAGCAACAACCACATCTCTTCTCTGTACCGTGTACTTATAGCTTTTGTGCACCTTGTGCATGCAATGTGCACAATGCCTCTGCATACTCACACCGCGCCGATCTCCTCCACATCTTGAGTGCTCTGCCTGATCATCGAAACTCTTCAGCTTCTCTGGTGGTTCGCACCACACATCCAACATCACTGGGTGTTCTGCTGAGATTCCTCAGCCTCTCTGGCAGTTGAGACTCCTTGTCTTCTCTAGCACAGTCGAGCTTATCCTTTCTATTTTAGTTACAGACTTCAACTCTCATCCATTTGTAAATCCCCTCTAAGAATAGTCTTCATTCACTGGAAGAAGCCTGGAGACTCTTTAGCTCCTCTGGCAATCAAACAAAAGTCTCTTTGAATCTTCTGGTTGAAACCATCAATGGTGTCTAGAAGTTACACTGTGAGGAGCAAGATTAGCCCTCCGATTATGCTCAAATTCACTTGCACCGTTGGATTAACTCTGAAGGATATTGTCGTTATTTATCCGTTTCACACTTTCACAATTCGAAGATTTTGCGATGAGACATATTGACTCTCCATGTCATGAGCTCCGAAATAGAGCTTAGATGCATGATAACTCTCCCTTTAAACCTTCAATGATGTGACCTTGGCTGTGACCACAAGCCTAATCAAAAAGGTATTTCACAATTTCACATTTCGGGTTTTCTCACATGAGTCTCCTTGAATCTTTATTTCACGAACCTCGAAAAGGAGCTTGGCTGCTCTAGCTCCCTCCTCTACGTGACCACAGGCGGTGACCACTGTCTGCGCTAAAAGGCACTACGAAATTATGATCTTCAACAAACCTGATCGACGGTCCACGATCTCGATGAATCAACGGTCCGTATCTCATCACGAATTTGCATCTCGATGTTCCTTAGATGGATATTCTCGTTACTCCAAGTCGCGATAGGCGAGACTCCAAGATGGAGCTCAGATCAACGATCCAAGTTATTGGTGATCCGACGGTCCTGATATTTTCGTGATCTCGCATCTCGTTGTTCCTTAGATGGAGGTTCTCGTCACTCCAAGACGTGATAGGCGAGACTCCGAGATGGAGCTTAGATCAACGGTCCACGTTCTTGGTTATCAGAAAATCCTGATCTTTTTGTGATCTTGCATCTCGATGTTCCTTAGATGGATATTCTAGTCACTCCAAGTCACAATAGGCAAGACTCTGAGATGGAGCTTAGATCAACGGTCCAGATCAAACCTCGATATGACAGCTAAGATTGTTTCGCAATTTCGCATATCGTGAATTCGAGAGGTTAGGGAACCCCATTCCTTTGACTTTCCAGTCAGCAACATGAAAATATTTCACCACGTGTCCTATGGACCCAATGGTTCAGATCTTGTCGTGATTTTGACACTTCACAGGCCTTCTTCATGCTTGATCAATGGTCCACAATCCTTGGTGATCTGACGGTCAAGATATTTTCGTGATATCACATATCGCGAGTTTGAACCTCTTTCCTTTGGATTTCCCGATCTGTGAAACTCCAAAATGGAGTCTTTGTGGTGCTCTGATCTTTCGCAACGTGTCCATCCCTGATCAATCCTAGATCCAACGTTTTAGGTCATTTGTCCATTTCTCATTTCGCGAGTTGGAAGGATAGAGCACTTCCTTCTTTTGACTTCTTCGTCAGCGGAATGTTGATCTATGACCACATTTCCTGCCCGAAGATGAACAATCTTCCTTCTTCCTTCTTCTTTCGAGATTTGTATACCTTCTTCTCCTTTCTCTTTAATGAACGTGCAGGTTCTCCTTGATCCTACAATGGTTGGAACCCGTGCTTAGATCTAACGCCCGAGATCTATTCTCATCTACTGTGTGCTACTCCTCTCTGAATTCATATCTAACGATCATCGGGAATTCAAGATGGGATCCAACGATCACTGATGCTTCTCCTCCAAGATTACACATCCTCCTTACTTGGAATAATTTCTAAGTGTCTAGGGCCTCGACCTTTGATCTGCTTGAGATCCTGAGTACACTATCTCTCCTGAGCTTTGGCAATCAGTTAACCTCATCCCTGGTGCACACCTATGCACTGTGTTCGACTCTGTGCTAATTCCTCCTGAGCTTTACCTTGTTTCTATTTTTCCATCGATGCACACTCTGATCCTACCATCAATGACAAGCTCACTTTGCCTGTTAAACCTACCAACAATCCTCTGCACTATCTCTTCTGAACTTATCGAGCTTGCTCTGTAGCGTCTTCCTAAAATACTTCTGATGCCCGTCCGTTACATTCTTCTTGTACTCATGCCATCTTCGTTGTTGTACTTGCCATCAATGACAAACATATGTCTCCTATTAAACATTTACCAACAATCTCCCTTTTTGGCATTGATGGCAACAATGGCACCCGAATTCTTTTCTCCCCCTTTGACATCAATGTCAAAGAGAACATGCTCCCCTTGAGCTGTGGCAGTAATTTTAGGAGGTATCAGATATTAAGATCAACACAAACTCCCCCTAACAGGAAGGACTCTCTTATATGAGGCCTGCAGATGTTTGTATCCAAACCAGAGTCTTCTTTTTCTGATTCTTGGACATGTTCATCTTCAGGTTCCGCTGTATCCTCTGTAGAATACTCAAAATTACTCACCTCTCTTAATCGGACTCCTTCATCAACCTTTTATTCTCATGAGTGGATGACTCCCCCTATCACTGTTATCTCTCTGCTTCTGACTATTTTCCCCCTTTGTTCCTAAAAGGTTAACTTTCCTTGACAAGGTCTTTCCTCTTGTTATCTCTACAAGATGTCATGTATATCATTTTGTACATCAGAATGTTGTTGTTGTGAATGTCGTTGTCCTACTTGAACACTGTGCAATTGTAGCTTGTACTTTTTAAATAGCCCTTGGATCTCCCCATTGAATATCATTGACCTCTGTTACTGCAATTTCACTTTTCTTCCATGATGCATTCAATCCAGGGCTTTTATGTCCATATTCTATCACAAGAAAAAACTACTACACCCACTCTCATACCTTCTTTTCTTTCTCACAAATGAAGGACCTGTATCAGGTTTCTTAGGAGCACTAATTTCTACCTTGTTGAGTCCAATACTGGATTTGTCATTTGGTGATCTCTAGCTATCCAAGACCTTGTCCAGGGTCATGGAACTTCTCAAGAACTTGATTTGGGTATTTGACTTCTCAACCTTCAAAACTTCTGCTTCCAGATTATGACATGATTCTTCTCCTACTTCTTCCATGGGATAAATGCTAACTGAACATTCTTTTATTGTATCTGAATCTTCTTCTTTACTTGCAAGGGAGGATTAAATATCAACATTATTGTTTGTCCTTATACTTTTATTCACCACTTGTCCTGATTTTTCATTTACCTTACACTCTTTGGATGTGAGCACCTCTTCACTGCCTCTGTCACACTTTTGACTTGAACTGAGCGAATTATGTTTCAGACCATCCACAAGAAAAACGTACTGGGCATCTCCTTTGTCATTACTCAAACTCATCATCCCTCTATCCTTGATTTTACCTGGTTCATCATTTTCAAGGATCACATTTTCTGTTTTGCTTTTATTTATGGACAGTAGCTTATCCTTGTCTCCAGTCATGTGCTTGGAACATCCACTGTCTATATTCCCAGAGGCCTTTTGTTTTTGAGTTGAAAGTGGTTGACCACATTTTTCACTATCTTTTCTTTTCCATGTATTGGCCTTTCTATCTAAGAACTTTATCCTTGGGTCTGCTTTGTAATTCTTCAAATGGTAGTTTGCAGCTTTGTGGCCAAAGTTGTGATAGTTATAGCATTCAATCTCATTGTTCAATAGGTCAAAGTTGTTGTTGTAGCGTTGTCTACTCATTGACTATTTATTATTTCTTGACCTCCTTAGTTGTGTGTCTCTAGGCTTAGTTTGGAAATCTGCAATCTGTGATGGTTTGTTACTTGGCTGTATCATTCTTTGTTGAGACAAATATTTATTCCTTTGAAATCTTAATTGCTTATGTCTAAGTCTTAAGGAACAATTTACAGATTTGTGACCAAAGTTAGAACAGTAGAAACAATATCCATAGAAAAATTCTTTGTACCTGGAAAATGATTGTCTTCTTTGAGAAAATCGATTTCTTCCATGCTGACGATGTCCTTAAGCAGGGAGTACATTATTTCTTTGTTCTACAAATTCAGTCCTGACACCTTTTTCTTTACTCGTCCTGGGCGGTTGATTATCTTCCTTTGTTTCTGCAGGTTTGTGGTTGTCATTGGTTGTAGATTTAACAAACTTGATGGATTCTGTGTTTCTTGGATGACCACTACTTGATCCCTCTTCAAACCCCAAACCATTTTTCAGCTTTGGATTTCTTTTCTGATTCAGAATGGTGGTTAATCCTTATGAGGCTTTGATACTTGACAGATTTTGATGATACAAGGTTTGAAACTTCTCCATCTCTTTCCTAGTTTTCACTACTTCTTCTTCCAGGGATTCAGATCTTGCCCTCTTTTCTGATAGATGATGTTTCAAAATATCCTTGATTTTCCTTGCCTCTTCTAAGTCCACTTTTAGCAGGGTAAAGTCTTCATCAGGCTATTTACTATCTTTCTCAAACTGTATCAACATTTTTTTTTTCTTTCTGTTCTTAGTTCTTAGTCTGTCAATCTCTTCCAGTGCACTGATCAGTTCTCCTTCCATATCAACCACATCTTCTTCATCATTCTCATCACTCCCTATGATTTCATTATCATAATCCTCTTTGTCCATAAGCATGAAGTCATTTACTTTATCTTCACATGAAGAATCACTATCAGTGTCTTCTGAGGAGTCATCATTGTTTACACATAAACTTTTCTTCTTATCAAATCTTCTTGATTTGTGCTTCTCTTCATCTTCAGAGTTTTGATCATGTTTCTTGTGTGAACATTTATTTTCAAAATGACCTATCTTACCATAGTTGAAACATTTGAAGGACATCTTACCTTGGTACTTGCCTGATCCTTTCTTTAATCTTTTCACGAATTTTGCGTCAATTTTATCAGGTTCACAATCCTCATTCTTATCTTCTTTAAATGATGCTTCTCTAGAGGTGGTTTTATCTGTAACTATACTCATTTCATATGCAGTCAAAATTCCTAGAAGTTGATCAAAAGACAAGGTTTTTAGATCATTAAGTTCTTCTATAGCAGAGACCTTCGGGTTGAACCTATCTGGGAGACATCTCAAGATTTTCTGAACTAAAGAAGATTACTCAATTTTTTCACCAAGTGCTTTCATTGCATTCACCATTTCTTCTACTCTCATAAAGTATTTACCAACAGTTTCATCTTCCTTCATCTTTAGTTGTTCAAAATGTATTTTGTAGGTTTGAAGCTTGGCGTCCTTTACCTTCTTATTACCTTCATAACTGCTAATGATTTTGTCCCACATTTGTTTAGCAGTTCCCAGGTGCATGACCTTTATGAACTCTGCTTCTGCAAGCCCACTCAAGATAGCATTCATAGCCTTAGCGTTGAAGCTAAATTCAAGCTTTTCATCCTTATTAAATAGTACAACTGGATTTACATAACCAGTATCTACCACATCCCAGACATCTGCACCTAAAGCCATTATGTAGGTTCTCATTCTAACTTTCCAAAAGGCAAAGTTTGTTCCATTGAACAGAGGAGCCTTATTGGTTGAATTTCCTTCATGGCTTGACATGTTTAAGCTCTAGTATCTACCCTTAGATTAAAGGGGCCAACTCTGATACCAATTGTTGGACAACTGAGAGGGGGGGGGGGTGAATTAGTTGTTACCGTTCTTAAACAATTATACTTATTTTAAACTCTTTGCAGAAACACCGAGTGAAAATAACAATAGTGCAGGGAAGTAAGCAATAGCATATTCAGCATCAGTCACACACATGTGATACACAGAGATAGATATTTCCTGAGGAAACCCATAAAGGGTAAAAACCTCTTTTTCTTTATATGATAAGTAATAGTTACATTCTTTACATTATCATACATATGATCACCAACTCANAACCAGTATCTACCACATCCCAGACATCTGCACCTAAAGCCATTATGTAGGTTCTCATTCTAACTTTCCAAAAGGCAAAGTTTGTTCCATTGAACAGAGGAGCCTTATTGGTTGAATTTCCTTCATGGCTTGACATGTTTAAGCTCTAGTATCTACCCTTAGATTAAAGGGGCCAACTCTGATACCAATTGTTGGACAACTGAGAGGGGGGGGGGGTGAATTAGTTGTTACCGTTCTTAAACAATTATACTTATTTTAAACTCTTTGCAGAAACACCGAGTGAAAATAACAATAGTGCAGGGAAGTAAGCAATAGCATATTCAGCATCAGTCACACACATGTGATACACAGAGATAGATATTTCCTGAGGAAACCCATAAAGGGTAAAAACCTCTTTTTCTTTATATGATAAGTAATAGTTACATTCTTTACATTATCATACATATGATCACCAACTCATAATGAGGCTACAACCTCTCTTTTGCAAGCTGCTACTTGCTGAGAGAACCAACTCTTTGTTTTCTCTAGCACCCACTAGAAGGAAGCACCAACTCCCTGGGTTCTCTAGCACCAACTCCCTGGATTCTCTAGCACCAACTAGAAGGAAGCACCAACTCCCTGGATTCTCTAGCACCAACTCCCTGGTTTCTCTAGCACCAACTAGAAGGAAGCTACAACTCCCTATGTTCAAGAACCCACTTGAACCTATAAGGACACCAGTCCTCCCTAGCACCTCCATTCCACCCTGGTTTATAAGTATTTGCTACTGAAACTTGTTACAGTGATATAATGTTCAACCATGGCTTACCAGACTCATCATTGTTCTGCAATATTTCGCTTCTCTGTCTACCTCACTGTCATCCTGCATGCATACCTTGCACTTTATGTTCTTCTATCTTTTGTACTCTGTGCGCCATTCCTCTTCAATGCACCTTTTGTCTTCTGTGCATTTCAACTGCTACACTCCACGTCCTTCTTTACACCTCCATCACTCACAATAGAAACAACCGCATCTCTTCTCTGTACCGTGTACTTATAGCTTCTGTGCACCTTGTGCATGCAATGTGCGCAATGCCTATGCGTACTCACACCGCACCAATCTCCTCCACATCTCGAGTGCTCTGCCTGATCATCGCAACTCTTCAGGTTCTCTGGTGGTTCCCACCATGCATCCAACATCACTGGGTGTTCTGCTGAGATTCCTCAGCCTCTCTGGCAGTTGAGACTCCTCATCTTCTCTATCACAGTTGAGCTTATCCTTTCTGTTTCAGTTACAGACTTCAACACTCATCCATCTATCAATCCCCTCTAATAATAGTCTTCATTCACTAGAATAACCCTGGAGGCTCTTCACCTCCTCTAGCGATCACACATAAGTCTCTTCGAATCTTCTGGCAGCAACCATCAATGGTGTCTAGTAGTTACACTGTGAGGAGAAAGATTATCCCTCTGATTATGATGAAATTCACTTGCACCGTTGGATTAACTCTGAAGGATATTGTCGTTATTTATCTGTTTTGCACTTTCACAATTCGGAGATTCTGCAATGAGACATCTTAACTCTCCATGTCATGAGATCCGAAATAGAGCTTAGATGCATGATAACTCTCCAATTAAACCTTCAATGATGTGACCTTGGCTGTGACCACAGGCCTAATCAAAAAGGTATTTCACGATTTTTCATTTCAGGTTTTCTCACGTGAGTCTCCTTGAATCCTTATTTCATGAACCTCAAAAAGGAGCTTGGCTGCTCTAGCTCCCTCCTCTATGTGACCACAGGCGGTGACCACTGTCTGCGCTAAAAGGCACTGCGAACTTATGATCTTCAACGATTTTGATCGAAGGTCCATGATCTCGATGAATCAACAGTTCAGATCTCATCGTGAATTCGCATGTCGCTGTTCCTTAGATGGATATTCTCATCACTTCAAGTCATGATAGGAAAGACTCCGAGATGGAGCTCAGATCAACGGTCGACATTCTTGGTGATTCGACAGTCCTGATCTTTTCGTGATCTCACATCTCACTGTTCCTTAGATGGAGGTTCTCGTCACTGCAAGTCGCAATAGGCAAGACTTCGAGTTGAAGCTCAGATCAATGGTCCACGTTCTTAGTGATTCGATGGTCCTGATCCTTTTGTGATCTGACATCTCATTGTTCCTTAGATGGAGATTCTTGTCACTCCAAGTCACGATAGGCGAGACTCCGAGATGGAGCTCAGATCAACGATCCAGATCAAACCACCATATGATGGCTAAGATTGTTTCATGATTTCGCATATCACGAATTCAAGAGGTTAGGGAACCCCATTCCTTTGAATTTCCAGTCAGCAACATGATGATCTTTCACCATGTGTCCTATGGACCCAATGGTTCAGACCTTGTCGTGATTTCGACACTTCACAGGGGTTCTTCATGCTTGATCAACGGTCCACAATCCTTGGTGATCTGACGATCAAGATCTTTTCGTGATCTTGCATATCGCGAGTTTGAACCTCTTTCCTTTGGATTTCCTGCTCTTCGAAACTCCGAAATGGATTCTTTGTGGTGCTCTGATCTTTCGCCACATGTCTTTCTCCGATCAATCCTAGATCCAACATTTCAGGTCATTTGTCCATTTCGCATTTCGCGAGTTGGAAGGATAGAGCACTTCCTTCTTATGACTTCTTCGTCAGCGGAATGTTGATCTGTGACCACGTGTCCTATCCGAAGATGGATGATCCTCCTTCTTTCGAGATTTTGTATACCCACTTCTCCTTGCTCTCTAATGAACGTGCAGGTTCTCCCTGATCCAACAATGGTCGAAACCCATGCTTAGATCTAACGCCCGAGATCTATTCTCATCTACTGCATGCTACTCCTCTTTGAATTCATATATGATGGTCATCGAGAATTCGGGATGGGATCCAATAATCACTGACGCTTCTCCTATGAGCTTAGGCATCCTCCTTACTTGGAAGAATTTCTAAGTGCCAAGGGCCTCGACCTTTGATCTGCTTGAGATCCTGAGTACGCTATCTCTCTTGAGCTTTGGCAATGAGTTAACCTCATCCCTGGTGCACACCTACGCACTGTGTTCGACTCTGTGCTAATTCCTCTTGAGCTTATTTTGTTCCTGTTTTACCATCGATGCACACTATGATCCTGCCATCAATGACAAGCTCACTTTTCCTGTTAAACCTGCCAACAATTCTCTACACTATCTCTTCTGAACTTATCGAGCTTTCTCTGCAGTGTCTTCCTAAAATACTTCTTATGCCCATCTGTTACATTCTTCTTGTACTCATGCCATCTTCGTTTTTGTACTTTCCATCAATGACAAGCATATGTTGCCTGTTAAACATTTACCAACAATGATGGACATTTTAGTGGCTGATATTCCCCCAAAGTTTGGCATGCTATTATCTAGGACTTGGGCTAAGAAGGTTGGAGGATCATTGCAAATGGACCTCACATACACCACCATTCCTGTGTTTGGTGGTGAGCATAGGAGGCTATACAGAGAGGTAAGGTTAGGATACATAGTATTGATCATCAAAACCCAAGCAATCACCCCATTTATGTTGTTGAGGATGAGATGGGTTCGTATGTTTTTCATTTAAACAATGATGAACCTGAAATATCAATCCGCCAACACAGAGATCATCCCATGACTGGTCAACAAAACAAGGTGTGGAAGATGTATTTCGATGGATCTTCATCAAAATAAGGATCCAACACAAGTATTCTCCTCATTTCCCCCTCATAAGAAGTAATAACCCTCTCTTATAAGCTGGAGTTTGAGACTACTAATAATATAGCTGAATATGAAGCTCTGGTACTGGGATTGAGGGCTGCCAAAGACATGGCCAGTGATTGTTTAGCAGTTTTTTGGTGATTCTGAGTTGGTCATCAATCAATTAAGGGATATCTATCAAACTAAGCAACAGATGCTCAAGCGGTACATAAACGAGGTATGGGACCTGATCAATAATTTCTTTCTAGAATTCAACCTCTCTTTCATTCCCAGAGAACATAATCAGAAAGTTGATTCTCTAGCCTTAGCTTCCAACACGTTCGGGCCTCCCATTGGCCCAAATATTAAATATCAGGTTGAAATCAGACATAGAACAACCATACCAGACAACATAAAGCACTATCAAGTATTTAGTGATGATTTAGAGTTGTGGAGATTTCTTCACACCATTGATGAATTCTCCAATATCTCAATTGATCAAGAAAGTCAAGAAGATGAAAATGAGAAATTAGAGGATCAACAATTTTCTCATCTACTGAAGACAGTGGTTGGTCATCATATTGTGGAGCTGAAAACCAATCATATTCCAAAAGGACTAATGCCTTTGGAAATATTTTTCGACATTAGTGATGTTTACAAAGGAACTTCCATGGAGAATCAAGAAGAGGAGTTGACAGAGTGCAATATTGGGACCATTAAGAATCCCAATATCATCAAGTTGTCTAAAGCATTGGTTGTGAAACAAAAAGAAAGGTATGTCAGTCTCATTAAAAAGTTTGTTGATACTTTTACATGGTCTTATGAAGATTTGAAGACATTTGATACTAACATCATCCAACACAAGATCCCTCTAAAGGCTGGCTCCAAGCCGTTCAGACAGAAAATTCGATAATTTAATCCCATGTTAATGTTCATAATTGAGAAAGAGCTAAAAAGAATGTTGGATGCCAAGATTATTGTACCATTGAGGTATTCAAACTGGGTGGCCAACTTAGTACCTGTAAGGAAGAAGAGTTGGGAGATACACTTGTGTGTTGATTTCAGAAATCTAAACAAGTGTTCTTTGAAGGAAAATTACCCCCTCCCCAAGATGGACCATATTCTACAGAGGGTGGTAGGTGCACATCGAATTTCCTTGTTGGATGGATACTCTGGTTATAACCAGATAGCAGTTTGTGAGGAATACAAAGAAAAGACATCATTCACCATCCCAAGGGGAACATTCATGTATGACAAGATGCCCTTTGGGCTCATGAATGCAGGGGCCAGTTTTTAGAGGGCCATGGACATTACTTTCGTGGGGGAAAAGGAAAAATTTATGGTCATATATTTAGATGACATTACCATTTTCTCCAAGTATGATGAGGAACATTTTCAACATTTGGAGCAATTTTTCAAGAAATGCAAGAGGTATGTGATATCTCTCAATCCTAGGAAGTGTCACTTTTCCATTCCAAGAGGGAATCTCCTAGGCCACATCATATCGACGGGAGACATAAAAATTGATCCAAAGAGGGGTTGTGCCATTCAAAAAATTGAGATTCCCAGAAATAAAAAGGTCTTCCAGTCTTTTATTGGTAAGATAAACTTCCTCAGAAGCGTTGTGCCATTTTTTTCTGAAATTCTGAAGCCTATTACTAACATGTTGAAGAAATATGCAGTGATAAAATGGTCCTTGAAGGAGAAATCATATTTCCAAACAATCAAGCAAGATTTAGTTGAAGCACCTGTGTTGGCCAACCCTGAGTATACCAAAGAATTCTTCATTTTCTCCTTTGCCTTAGAGGAAACAATTGATGTTGTATTGTTGTAGAAAAATGAGGAAGGGCATGAGTAGCCAATAGCCTTTTTCAGTAGAGCCCTCCGAGATGCTAAGATCAGGTATGATATATTATAAAAACAGGATTATGCACTGTTCAAAGCACTCAAGGCCTTCAGGGTTTACGTGCTACAGTCTAGCATAATGGCCTTTGTTCCTAGCAGCAGTGTCAAAGAGATTCTGGTCCATCCATACAGCAAGGGGAAAAGAGGAAAATGGATTGTCAAGCCGTTGGAGTATGATTTGCACATAAATCCAACCAAGCTGATCAAGGGGCAAGGACTGGCCAAGTTTCTATCAAAATCGAGTTTCAAGGTGCTAGAGTTGCATCAAATATTCACCCAACCAGATGCACCCATCATACAGCCTGGACAAGACTACTTACATGTATTTGAAAATTATTCCTCTTCACCTTGGTACAAAAACATCATCTATTTTCTACAACATTTTGAATGTCCACCAGATGTGAAGAAGACAAAGTCCATGTCTCTCAATTTGAAATCCATCAAATTCTGCATTTCAAACCAGAACTTGTATTGGAGAGATCCTATTGGCATCATGTTAAGATGACTTGATGAAAATGAAGCTAAACAAGTCACATCAGAAATGCATAGAGGAGTGTGTGGAGGGAAACAACATTGGAAAGCCACAATGCTCAAGATCCTGAGGGCATGATACTACTGGCCCTCCCTTTTCTCTGAAGTGTTTTCCACTATTAGAGCCTACAATGAATGTCAGATTTTTGTAGGGAAACAAAGTTACTATCACTGCCCCTGAAGCCTATCAAAGCTAGTAGCTCGTTTCAACAATGGGGGTCATAATTCATAGGAGAAATAAATCCACCCTCAAGTGGACAACACAAGTGGATCCTCACTGCCACCGACTACTTCACCAAATGGATTAAGGTTGTGCCCACCATGAACTCCACTGACAAGGTAATCATGAATTTACTGGAAACTAATATTTTTTCTAGATTTGGTTGCCCCAGCAAGATTGTAACATAAAATGCCCAAGAATTCAAATCCAAGTCCATGATTGATTTCAGTGGCAGCCACAACATTTCCTTGACACATTCCACACCCTATTACCCTCAAGGGAATGTCCTGGTAGAATCATCAAACAAGACTCTCATCAGGATCATTAAAAGGTTGTTGATTGAAAGCAAGACATCCTGGGACTCTAAAATCAAATTTATCTTATGGGATGACAAGATTAGCACTAAGAAGTCTCTGGGAACCTCACTATTCCATATTGTTTATGGAATATATGTTTTTTTTCCTACTCAACTCGGTATACCAGTCCTAAAATTCTTGTTGGAGGATATCGAGGAACCCAATGACTTCCAACGGAGGATCTTCCAAATTATAGAAGTTCGATAGAGAAAATAAGCACTTGATTAGAGAACAGAGGCATACGAGAGAAACATCAAATCAACCTTTGATAAGAAAACCAAGAAGGAAATTTTTAAGGAAGGTGACCTGGTTTTGAGGTAGGATTCCAGAAGGGATGAAAAGTCCAAGCATGGTAAATTCAACAACCTCTGGTTTGGCCCTTTTAAGGTGATTGAAGTTCTGGACAACAACACATTCATTTTGCATAATCTAGATGATACAGAGGTCTTTGGAGTCCCAATAAATGGGCACTTCCTAAAACATTATTTTGTTTAGGGATGGGGGAAGGTCCCCCTTGTACCATAATAAACACTTTCCTTTATTGTTGCTTTTGAATAGTTAGTTGTGTTCGAATAAAGACTCCATAGCCCAACAAGACACTGGGGTGTAGTTTCAGTTTTTAATTCAATAAAATGCATGTTTGAGGGACAATAACATATACGCCGGGCTGACAGATAGAAATGAGTGTAAGTGATGAAAGGTAAGAGAAGTTATCTAATCTCAAGGCACTGATATACAGTTCTTATGACCTCATAGGGACAAGCTATCCCCATTTGGATCCAATGTTGTAACCTAGGTCTGCATCACCTGCCTCTCCTCTCTTTTCCATATGCCTTCATCAACTTTTTTCTTTTTCTGGTTGGTTAAGTCATTTTCTTATTACTGTGTGACTTGGTTATTTTTTGCTTCTTTCTTGTTAGAGTCTTTGCGCATTTCATTTTCTGTCTTTCTTGAAGGATGAAACATACATCGTGTTTGGTTCAAATTACTTGTCATCACGTTTTCCATGGATTGAGATCAACACATGTTTCCCAAGCATTTTTGTATGTACAAGGAATGCCTGTGCACACAATGCAACAATCTAGAAAAAAAAAAATTGGGCTCAGACTGTGGGAATGAACAGGGAAATTTTCAACGGTAAATATCTGCCAAGAAAGTCATATTAACGTTTGTAGTTCATTGTGGGAACACATAATTGCATGGATTTTAACACCAAGAGTCGTCCGAAGACCTGAAGAGAATTTGGGTTGTTCATTTGCCATGACACGCGGCAACAGATCATCTACTTCGATGATTTTTTCTTTGGGAGTTTTCCAAGAACAAACATTTGAAACTCCCGAAGAGCCAGAGACATGAAGCCCCAAACTAAATCAGGACCATACATCAATGGAGACATGTGGAAGAAGATCATCGACTTCGGGAGTTTTCCTCCGAGAGATTTTTCAGGTTTCACATTTGAAAGTATATAAGAACCAAAGACCTGAAGTCCTGAAGTAAATATATACCATCCATCAGAAGAGACACATGGCGACATATCAGTTACTTCAACGATTTGCCTTCGGGAGTTTTCCAAGCACTAATATTTCAAACTCTTGAATCTTGAAGCTCGAACTGTTGAAGAACGTGGAAACCAATAGTTGAGACACATGGCACACTCATGAGGCGAGACACATGGCATCCATATCAGGTCATTCGGTTGTGCATTCACCCATTTCCATGTGACACATGTCACCTTTCTCTCCAAGATAAGTCAACATCCATGACATCATACAACATCAGGCCGCCATGTCAGTTCACGCTTAATATTTGAAACTCTCGAAGCCCAAATCTCCTATGATAATATGGGCCATTCATCCATCACGACACAAAGCAACAAATCATTCAATTCAGGATTTTCCTCTGGGATATGTTTCATGTTTCACATTCAAAACGCTCGAATCCTGAAAGCTCGAATTGAATCTTGACCATTGATCCCAGGTCAACGAGAACCACCAATCTTTGCAGTAAATGTCACTAATATCTCAGATCATAATCAAATCGACGACTATAGTTCATTGAGGAAATGCAAACTACCTGGACATTAATTTTCCTGAGCGATCCCGCAATTTAAATTATGATATTTGTGGAAGGGTATGTGGTAGATTCTGGTTAATTACAAGCCCAAAGGAGGTCTGGATTCAAATCACCCTCAACAGCTCCCACAATAACATGCTTGAATGACATCATATCACTGCGTCACCTCACATGTCATCTCCCCTCATACCACTCACTACCTTCTCTCCTCTCACCAACTAACACTTGTCCTCCATTAAAACAAACACTGATATCCATCAGCGGTGGCCCACCTCTCTAGATCAACGATCCTTATCGCAACTCGAACCCCCCCAACCATTCTACCTTTAACGGTATAGGGGGGGGGGTCTGAG
>SNQJ01S0034821.1:26415-60811 GCA_010110895.2 Picea sitchensis | reverse complement strand
TCACCATTACTTTGCTTGACGAAGGTTTTCTAAGGTTATTGTTTCTCTCTTTTCCTTAGCTCTGTGTATTTGCAAAACACTATGACGCTAAACTTGGTACTTTCAAAATCAGTGGCGTTGATAGACTTCATGGATTTAGGTTCGTTATGTGTGGAAGGAACTAGGTGGACCTCACCAGTCAGATACCACACTATGCGAGGTAAGAAAAAAATCTTTTGGTTGTATTATCCGAACTCTTTGAGTTACTAAAAGTGACCATGTGCACCCGTCACCTTCAAAGAACTACCGGTTCTGACTTTCGTGGTCTGAGATAGCATTTTAAAAGTTAGTAGTATATTCAAAAAATCTTAGGGTTTATCGTGGCTCCACACTTACCCTCTGTGTTCAGTTTTTTTTTTTTTTTAAACCCTTATACTCTGTGACAGACATTGCTTTGTGAATACTCTGGTAAGAAGTTCTGAACTGTAAAATAAAAAGTCAAGGGAGCGAGGATGTCCAACCTGCTAGTTCAGTCATAAATGAAATGTTAGAATTACTGTATCTTTGGTTGCTCATTATATCTTATTTGTGGTTACACAACCCAGTATAGATGCGTATGTTTTGCTTGATCTTTTCAGAGATCTCGTTGCTTTGGCATAAATCATTGTTTGTTTCATTATTTGCCTGTATGCTTCATGGATTTTCTTGGGTGTTAAATCACAGTTAAGAACTAGTTTTTCCTCTGTGTGAAAGGTGTTTTCCCCTACATAGTATAAGTTTATGGTTTTGTTCCTTTGAGTTTTTTTTTTAAATAACAGCTATGGAGATTATATAGGACTCTTGTGCCTCTGTTTAAATGTTTCGAATTTAAATATCTTGATTATGTGAATATAACACTCGATGTTTTTTGTGACTCACTTTCGTTTTCAAAAGAGAATGACAAAATTGGTAGGATTATCCACCGTGTGTACAGGGAGTTCTTTTGTCTGGAATGCGCTTTCGACATCTGGCCTGTAAATTTATTAATTGTGGTCCACAACATTATAATGTGAAGATTTAGGTTGTAAGATAACTGTTCAAACATACCCTCAGATACAATTGAGTTATACTTCCAATGGGTTTATATAATATTTACCTTAGGTTCTGTTCGTTTAAAGAAAAATAACGCTGTGGGTAACTTATTTGGATTATGTTTTTATCAACAATTCATAAATTTAAGAAGACTAATTTTGGTATCCCATAACTCTGTCTGTAGTTTATGAGCTGGGAAAAATTAATGCCTCTGTGGGATACGCTCTACCTTATGCAACTTTATCATTCTGAAATTCTTGAATTAACTTGTCAAAATTTCATTTCATAAAGAGAAAATCCCAAGTATTTTGTACTCTGCTATTAATTTCATTTCCTTTGTAATAAATCTATGGTTGTTTCGTTACTCATGAGGACAATATTTCAGAGTCCTCTCTGTGATTCGACTGGCAATTTTGTAGAGCATATATACACTTTGTGTTATTGATTGTTCTTCTTAGATAGTATTTTACATATTGAGTAATGTTTGATCTATTTTACAATTACACAGTCAATTGGTTTTTGTTTGGTTACACATCTAATGATGGGACCCCTGTTTCACTGCGAGGGTACCCATTAGCCATTTCAAAGCTCACTCCTCCCTTTCGGTATGTCGATGGATCGCCTCAATGACACCGATTGGAAGCGCACTCGCGCCAACCTCAAGATAAGTGCTAAAACCATGTGGGAAATATTTGTTGTCTTAATTCATTTATCTTCAATATTTAGATTTGTTGTCTTCTATTTGACACTAATTATCCATATCGATTTTCCTACAAGAATTATACAGTCACAACCAATGGATCAGGACAACACCTTACTCAAGAAAGTTATTCAAGATTCGATTTTAATGGTTAGGTTTGACAGATTCAGGTTTGGGTTTCCGGTGATAATGGTTAATTACCCAGGGTATTTTATTTTTAATTATTTGGATTCGAGCCTGTGGATATATAGATCATCTATTCTTCTTGTTAATAGGATGCAAAGATGTTTCTTCATCCCTATGAATACTGTTGCTTAAACTGAGTAGTCTCAGCATTATGGATTATATAACTTTGGAAAAAAACTTCATTTATGGTTTACTGTGGAATAACTGAATTGTACATTTTGATGCCATTAGCATAGTCTTAACGACAAGAAGATTTACTGGAATTTCTCATGTGTCCAAGCATTTACTATCTTTCCGTATGAGTAAATTAGGTGTTTATGTAGTTCTGAAATTATGTACAAGCAACTATATATATATATATATATATATATATATATATAGCTATTCCTATTATATATAATCATTCCAAGTCTTGTTTTGGCATTTAAACATCTTGATCTTCTTAACTATTTAATACAACCCTACGTATTTAACCTACAACAATATATATACATATATTTAAATCTTAAGTTCACTTCCAGAATTTCATTTAACATTCTTCAACCGGCTAAAAATTCTTAAATTGATTACCTATAAGTACATAATCACATACCTAGAAATGTTAGAATTAATATAGTAATAATTTCATTTAGCTTAGATGCATATTCCAATGTATTTACATAATTTAGTTCCATCAAAAACTAACACACACAGAAATTTTACTCAACGAATACAATTAAACTATAAGGGTTTATTCTACAATTTATTTCATTCCACCAGTAATTTAATCAACATAACAATTCGTCTAGAATTAAATAGATGTATCCTATCAGCGATTTAATAAAAAAAACATTCAACCAGGGAAAGAGTATATGGACATATCTGAACAAGTTGTTGAACAACAAACGAACCAGCCAAGTTCCTCCCAACCATAGAATAGAACAACCAATCTACTTGCTCCGTTCACCCCCTATCTTGACCATGAATCTGTGAGGATGAACTCCATAACTCCTCCTTAGCTATAGTCCTCCTTCAGTTCCAAAAAACTTCTCCTTGCCTCACACTCAGAAAGTAGTGTTCATAACAACAAGTGATATTCTTTTCTCCAACATACTAGGCAACGTCTTGCCTCCTCCCATATGCTATATATGAAAAAGCATATTGTGACTAGGTCTTTTCCCCCTTGGGAATTTTCGCAGCTTTACAAACCCCTAATTTTCAGGGGCTGCCAATGGCCAAATACCTGATTTTCCACTTGTAACATCCAACCCTGAGGTAGTTCCAACATGTTCCCCACTCATGGAGTCATGGTCAACTGATTTCAACTTGGTTGTTCCATTTGTCTCTCAGTAATAAATATAAAAATATTTATTTCTTACAAGTGCCATAGTCAAATAGTTGGTTGGACAAATCAAATATTTTCCCAACATTCATAATAATAAATTACAATTAACTAAATTCCAAATTCGGAATTTCCGTAAATGGTAATAATTTTTCAAATTCAAATTTACCAAAAACAAAAATAAATTCCTAAGTATATTCATAATTCAATAATAATTTGTTTTTGGAGATGTTACAGCCTTTCCCCCTTCAGTACAACATTGTCCTCAATGTTCGTTCCTTTCTCGAAATAGGGTTGGATAAGATTTCTGCAAATCTTCCTCCAATTCCCAAGTAGCCTCTTCAGGACTAAAGTGATTCTATTGCACTTTTACTTGGGCGACGACTCTGTTCCGTAGTGCTTTTTCTCCCTTGTACAAAATGTGCAGGGGTTCCGCTTGGAACTTGCCTTCTAGTTCCACCTGCACCATGTTCCAATCGATCATGTGAGTAGGATCATGAATATATTTTTTTAACAAATAAACATGAAACACATTATGAATTTTCAGATTTGTAGGAAGTGAAAGTTTGTATGCCATTGGTCCAATTCGAGTTAAGATATCAAAAGGGCCACAAAACCTGGGTGCCAACTTGGAACAGTTTCCTATCTTTAAGGACCTTCTTCTTTCTTTTACTTTGAAATACACATGGTCTCAAACTTGAAATTCCTAGTGTATTCTTTTCAGGTCTGTGTAACTTTTTTGTCTCTCCCATGCCTCCTTTAAATTATGTTGTGCTTTTTCTTACCGTATTCTCCATTTCCTGTAGCATTTATGGTCCAACCATGATTCTGTCAACTGGGTTGTCCTAGATAATTGGAGTTGTACACTTTTTGTCATACAGTACTTCGAAGGGGATCATCTTAGCCGATGCCTGGTAACCATTATTGTATGCAAATTCCACCAAGTGCAGGTAGTATTACCACTTACTTGGTTTCGTCCTTACGTACATTTGTAGCATATCTTCCATGATTTGGTTTGTTTGTTCAGTCTTCCCATCCATTTGTGGATGAAATCTTGTGCTGAAATTCAAGTTAGTATTTAACCCTGCAAACAATTCTTTCCAAAATGTAGATGTGAATTTTATGTCTCTATCCGAAATCACCATTTTAGGAATACCATGCAGTCTAAAAATTTATTTCATGAATGTTTCAATGATGTTAATATCTTTATAAGTAGACTTTACAGGAATAAAGTGTGCAAACTTGTTAAGCTTATCAATTACTACCATAATTGAATCATTCTATTTTTGAGTTCTAGGCAAACCTGTGGTAAAATCCAATGATATAGTCTCCCGTTTCCATTCTAGTACAAGTAGAGGCTACAACAGGCCAACTGGGTGCTAGTGTTCAGCCTTCACCTGTTGACAATATTGGCACTTAGACAAGTATTATGTTGCCTCACCTTTCATATTAGGCCAATAAAATAACTTCCTTAGTGTTGTTACCATTTTCTGGTATCTCGGATGACCAAAATATGGTTTCTTGTGTACTTCGTCCAAAATTGTTAACTTTAATTCAACATAATCTAGTATATATAATCTAGTTTTGAATCTTAGTAGACCATTTCTGTCCAAACTTAGATTTGCCTTGTCTAAATTTTCTGCGGTATTTTGTAAATCTGCCACTGTTTTAATGTATTTTTCATCATTATTGCTTGCATCCTTTATCCTTTGCTCAATGTCACTTTCTGCCATGCTGATATTTATCTCAAAAAACCCATGAATTATTCTAGTTAAAGGATCTTTCACCTTATTTTCCTTACCCTTGATGTGTCTTACCTTGAAATCAAATTCGCTCAAGAAGGCTAGCCACATTGCTTGCCTTGCGTTAATGTCTGGTTGACTAAAATAAAAATTCACGCCATTGTTATCAGTCAACATTTTTTTTTTATGCCCATGATATAGTGTCACCACATATTTAATGCATGGATGACAACTGCTAACTTCGAGTCATGAGTGATGTAGTTTTGTTTGTGCTCTTTTAGTTTTCAGGAATTGTAACAAATAACATGCTTGTCTTGAGTTATGACACCTCCCAAAGCTTCTTTGCTCGCATACACACAGACTTTGAAGTCTTTATCCGGGTCGGATACCCTTAGAATTGGTGCGGTTGCTAACAATTCCTTTAACTTATTAAAACTATCCTGACACTTCTGTGACCAATTGAACTTGGTATCCTTCCTCTGTAGGGATGTGATAGGGTATGCAATCTTAGAGAATCCCTCTATAAATCTGCAGTAGTACCTGGTGATTCCCATGAATGACCAGATGTCCTCTACGTCCTTAGGGATAGGCCATTCCATGATGTCTCTTATTTTCTCTAGGTCAACTGCAAAACCTTCTTCAGATATTACAGGTCCTAGGTACTGTATTTTCTTTTGATAAAAGTCACATTTGTCGAATTTAGCATACAATTTGTGTTTTCTTAAAGTTTGCAATAATATCCTTAGATGTTAGTCGTGTTCTTCTTTTGTTTTAGAATACAATAGGCTATCGTCGATAAATACCAAAACAAAATTATCCAAGTAATGACTGAAAATGTTGTTCATTAAACACATAAATGTTGTTGGTGCATTAGTGAGACCAAACGGTATAACAACAAATTCATAATGTCCCTATCTCGTCCTAAATGTTGTTTTACTTATGTCCTCATCCTTTATTCTAACCTGGTGATAACTGGATTTTAAATCCAAATTAGAAAAATTATTTTCCCCACCTAAATGATCAAACAAATCATTGATTCTAGGTAGGGGGTATTTGTTCTTAACAGTCATTTTGTTTAATTGTATGTAATCAATGCATAATCTTAGAGTTCTATCTTTATTTTTAACAAATAATATTGGTGCACCCCATGGCAAGACACTTGTCCTGATGTATTCCTTGTCCAACAGTTCTTGTAGTTGAATTTTTAACTATGTTAGCTCGCGTAAACTCATCCTGTAGGGTGCCTTAGATATAGGAGCTGAACAAGGCAACAGATCGATAAAGAATTATATCTCTCTTCTTGGGGGAAGTTCGGGTATTTCGTCAACAAACACATCTCTAAAATCATGTAAGACGAAAAAATCTTCTAGGCTAGGTTTTTTTTTTTTTCCAACAGATTTGTCACTTGTATAGTATAAATTTGACAACCTTTCTCATGCACTTCTTAAATTGCATTGCTGAAATCTGCCTAACTGAGACTGGTTTTCGTATGCCTTGTACTGTCCTAACAATGTTGTTTTCATCTTTGTATGTTAGTGATTTATCATAACAATCCAAAACTACTTTATGCCTCTCTAACCAATCCATTCCAATAACTGTATCATAAGACCTTAACGGTAGAATATTCAGATTTATCTTTGTGTTTTGACCTCCTAAACTGAACTCACAGTCAGAAATAAAATCAATTACTTTTCTTTTTGTTCTTGTTGCTAGTTGAACTAGCCAAGATTTTTCATGTCTTAACTTCTTAAGTTTATTTGAATCCACTAAACTAGGAGGACATAACTCAAGGTACCCCCTGGATCAATTAAAACATAAACACGGTTATTGTTAACTTTACCTTCAACTTCCACTACAGTGGACTGGTGATCAACATGTTGGCCATACATGATTGCATTGATCTTGTTTAATCTTCTTCCCACATCTCCGAAGGTTGTGAACCGTAGTCCTGGCTGCAGAAGTTAAATGTGGAAAGTTCCTCCTTAAGTGAGGCTTTCCACATTCCCAACATTTTAACGGTTCCTGGGACTATCCCCAAAATTCTTGGTTCCCAAATTAACTGGTTTACCTCCTCCTTAGGTGTTTTGGTTATTGGAGTGAAAATATTTCCTTGGAAATCTCTTTACTGCATTCCAGAAAGGGGTTGGTTGATATGCCTTCTTCCACTGGTTCATTCTATCTTGTTTCTTGTCTTTCCAAGCCTTGGGTAATTCTGACCATTGTTTGTATTGTTTGTAACACATTCAGGCCTTCCTAAAAACTTCACTTAAGGTCTTGGGGTTTTCGAATTCGATCCTGTCCTTATAGGACTGTGGTAAATAGCTTAGGAACCACTTGTTTTTTACTTTGTCCTCCCAGATATAAGGTATGAGCCTTAATAATTCCAGGAATTTGTTTATCAGGTCATCCATAGTCATTTGACCGAGTCGTAGCTCATAAAACTCCTTGGTTTTTCTTTCATAGTAACTTTCAGATAAATACTATTTCTTAAAGTATTTCTTGAAGTCTGACCACTCCATCTGTTTTTCCTTTAGGACCTTGGCTAACTTCAGGTATTGCCACCATATACTTTCTTTTCCTTTTAGGTTGTAGATGGCCATTCTGACCTTCATGTTGCTAGAATAATTGTAGATTTGGAAATACTTTTTTATGTCTAGTAACCATGCTTCAACCTCCTCCCTTGTTCTGGATTCCTTGTCAAAGGTGGATGGTTTGATTTTCTTAAATTCTCCCTCCAGATGGTCCACTTGTTTCCTTTTTCTTCCTGTGGTTGTTTTATCTTCTGCTGATGGTGTACATTCAGAAGAGTTGTCCCCTTTTTCCGCTTCAAGACCAAACTTCTTGGAGGCCCTTTTATTGACCTCTTCTTCCTAGTTATTATTTTTTGGGCTCTTCTTTTTTACAATTCTTCGCAACAATACTTCATTTATTTCTTGTTGTTCTTTTTATGCCTTTTTCAGTTTCTCATTGTTTTCCTTGAAAACTTGCAGTTCCACAATGAAGTTTCTCATGGTTTCCATAACTTGGGTGGCAAAACTTCCTTGATTGTTCTATCCAGGATCTCTAGTAGTTCCTTGCTTAGGATTCTTCTCAAGCTTGACCTCCTCTTCATTATGTGCTGCCATTATCACAACATAAATAACACTTTTCTATCTCAACAAGTAAATGTTTTGTTAGTTTTTTCATTAAACAAAAAACATGTACTAAGAAAATTTTTTGGGCCCTGTTTAAGGTCCAAGTGTTGTAACCTTTACTCTCATACCATATTTAATGAACCCCAAATTTACCAATTAAAAAAAATAAAAAATTAGAGTAATTAGAGTTATTTATTCGCTTTCAATATCTTTCAAGCATTCCTCAACTATAACCATAGAGAAATTTTATTACTCCTTTTATTTTCTGCAAAATTACCCTTACCATTTTCCTTGATACATGCAACTTTAAAAAAAATACAATCCTAACTCAATCCTATTCTCCAAGAGAGGGTCAAAGGGTAGCTTAATCACTACCATCCTATTTACCTTGGTAAATCCATTCTAAATGCACACAAATACCATAGGGCATACTATGGAAAAAATATACATATGACGACCCCCTAGGATCATTGCATTGTTCAACCCGTAGGTCTTATGTGAAATGTTTTAGTTTATAGATGGTTGATTCATGCGTAGTTATTTATGACATGGCGCTAGTACGTAAAGGCGTTAAATCCACAAATGGTTGTGACTAAAAGGTTGGTACAGGAGGTTTCTTTTTCTTGTCGTTTAACGCTCCTATGCTAACCAACTCTGGCACAAAGGCCATCGAATCTGATAGGTAAGTGTAAGCCATAACCAGACGAGAAGGAAAGACTGAACTATAAACCTAAACAGACTGTCACGCACTTACCATAAATATTGATAAGAGGTTCGCAGAGGCATGGTTGTCATGACTTAAATAAACCTTGCCTGTGAAATTTATGGTGTCCTATAGTGTACTCCTTTAGGCCACTGCTAAACCACCATGCCCATTGTGTTTTTTCCACCTCACTCTATTCACATGGCCTATGTACAACCTGTAACTGTCACCATAAATCTTCTTTCCAGAGGTTTTCTAAGGTTATTGTTTCACTATTTTCCTTAGCTCTGTGTATTTTCAAAACACTGCGATGAAACCCTGGTGCTGTCAAAATCGGTGGCATTGCTAGACTTCGTGGAGTTGGGTTCGTTCTGGGCAGAAGGAACTAGGGGTACCTCACCAGTCAGATACCACCCTATGTGAGGTAAGAAAACAATATTCCGGTTGTATTATCCAAACACTCTGAGTTACTAAAAGTCACCATGTGCACTAATCACCTTCAAGGCACTACCGGTTATGACTTTCGTGGTCTGAGATAGAATTTTAAAAGTTAGTAGTATACTCGGCAAAGATTAGGGTTTATCGTGGCTCCACCTTTACCCTCTGTGTTCATTTTTTTTTTTTTTAAACCCTCATACTCTATTACAGACATTTCTTTGTGAATACTCCCATAGGAAGTTCCAAACTGTAAAATAAAAGGTCAAGGGAGAGAGGATGTCCACCCTACTGGTTCGGTCATAAATGAAATGTCAGAATTACTGTATCTTTGGTTGCTCGTTCTATGTTATTTATGGTTACACAACCCAGTGTAGATGCGTAAGTTTTGCATGAGCTTTTCAGGGATGTCGTTGCTTTGGCATAACTCCTTTTCTGTTTCATTGTTTGCCTGTATGCTTCGTGGATTTTCTTGGGTGTTAAATCCTAGTTAGGAACTAGGTTTTCCTCTGTGTGAAAGGCGTTTTCCCCTATGCGGTATAAGTTTATGGTTTCATTCCTTTGAGTGTTTTTTTTTAAATAACAAGTATGGAGATTGTAGTGTTCCCCAAATTTACAACAAAAATAAATAAATAAATCGTTAGAGACATTAACTCTCTTTCCTTTCAATAGCAGATTCAAAGTATGTACAGTCAAGTTAAAGGGAAAATGTCGTCTCTATTCAACTTTCGCGGGTTTTAAATTCTCCCTTAGTAATAAACCTTGTTGTCGTTATAAGGTTTTATTTCAGAGACCCACTCATACTATATAGTAGTCATATATATATCTAAGGATGGCCTTGCCATAACTTAACCTCTGAAATTCCTTTGACATTACTGACATAAGTAGAAGTGTTAACAATATCCCAGAAGTCCTTAATTATTCCAAATACATATTAGTATTTATATATATATAAAAGATACTAATATATTAAATCCCTCTATATATGTATTCATATATATATATATATATATATATATTATTCATATATATATATATATATATATATATATATATATATATATATATATTACAGCTTATACCATTAAGGGTTCCCATGATTCTCATTTCTAGGGTATGGGTATATAAGTTGGGCATTCTCCAAGACTCGAGAATAATCGCGTTCTTTATGTTTAGTATTAATGTGTATAAAGAGAAGTTGGGCATTCTCCAAGCCTTGACAATAATCACGTTCTTTCTATTTAGTATTAATGTGTATAAAGAAAAAATACTGTGTCAAGCGAAATAATGGGTTCCAGCATGCATATAATTTTCGTTAATACAAGGTACAATATTTATTATAGAGGTGACTTTAAGTTAGGTCTTATCTTTCCCAACTGTATGCGAATCGGATGAATTTAGATCTGATCCAATAGTAGCGTAGATTGGGTTGGTCGAATATCATTGGATCCCAAAGATAACCTTCTTCCTTTACGAGATTGTGTAATGATAACCCACTGGTGGTTATGTCATAATTGAAATGAGAGATTATCCTCAATAGTTGTGAACATATTGTCCTGAAGCATTGTCCTCCCTCACACTAAATCAACATGAATTCAGAAAGGGATGTGATAGGGTTTGCGTTGAAACCTTCATCCAATCAATTAATGGCGGTCTGCGAAGGGTTTCTTCCGAGGCCTATCATCTGGCCCTCATGTCCATCGTAGAGTTGGCCACCTCACATTGATCACATCATAGAGTACAGGTTCATTACTATCCTCATTACTCTATTTTTGGAACGGTACCTTAGGTTTTGCTTCACTCCATTAGGTTTTGTTCCTCTGCGAACTTCTCCAATGTTACCCGTGAATAGTCTGTATGGTGCATATCCTCTGAATCGTGGAGAAAGATTCACAATGGGTGGAACAAGAACAAATGGATGATTGTTAGATGGTCGCCACCCTGAACTAGGTAAGAATGTGTTCTAAACATCCTTTCTGTGATTTTGGTACTCATGCTTTGTATAGCATATGTTAATCATTTCCTTGTTCTGACTTCCTCAATCTTGCATAGACATTCTATGTGGTTGATGTAAGTATTTAATTCATAGGGGTTTTCGTTATCTTTTTGTTTCCTTCATTGGTTCCCTATCTTTGTATGTTGTAACCTGTATTGCTCTGGGAGCTGCGCAAGAGTTCTGGCATGTACCATTGTCTTAACAGGGAATAGGAAGGACTTATTGTAGTTTTACATGGTTATTTCATTGGGTGGATTAAATCATCGCTCCAAAATTGCTAACAATCCTCACCCTGAAGACGTATGACTTATCTTTTTCTCTGTTGGGTATCTACTATAATCGAAGTTTTTGTATATCTACTATAATCGAAGTTTTTGTAGATTCTTTCCAAAACCCATTAGTGGCTCCTGTGTCTATATTTTTTTCTTTTAATTAGTTATTGTATTTCCTTTCGGCACACACACCCACATGCACACACACACACACACACACACACACACATATATATATATACTCAAATGGGAGCCTATGCATTGAATAACTCATTTAATATGCACCCTCTAGCATACCATATTTAAGTCTGTAATTAAATTTGGGGTTAACGCCTTTCTCATTCTGTTAATATCGTTGTCTTTGTGTGGGAAATACCATTTGATGCCTGATATTCAACATATAATATTAACTCTATATTTAAACTTCGAGCAATGAATTCTCTTTAGCATAGATAATCAATCGATGTTTAGACTTGGATAATGTATTTGGCATATAGCATTTAACTCTATGTTTAAAGTTTTGAGCAATGCATTCTCTTTGGCATGTAATATTTAAATCGATACTCAGACTTGATTAATGCATTCTGATAAATTCCTGTGAAGGACAGAGAAATGCGGCGAGAAAAGAATAGTATATTCAAAATGTATGAAGAAGTACGTAACTAAGATCACCCTAATATGTAAGATGGTTGAGCTATATATGCCTGGCAAGACAAAATAGAAAGTAACCTGCCCGAAGATACCAAGTAGCAACGGCCATATTGTTGAGGGTACAATATATTACCATCCTCTAGACTCAATAAGCATAATCAAAGACTCACTATGCCTTTCCAAGTGCGTTGTCTCAAACCCACTTTCCTAGTGGTTTGGTGAAAATATCAGCAACTTGATCTCTAGAACCACAAAATTGTAGTGCAATGTCCCCATTATTGACTAGCTTGCATATGAAATGAAAACCGAAAATAATGTGTTTTCTTTTCTTGTGGAACACATGGTTCTTGATAATGCAATTGTTGATGGTTGTCACAGAAGATAGGAGTTGATCCTTCTCTCGCTTGTGACATGTATTTCAATAATCTTCTCAACCATACAACTTGACAAGAAGTCAGAAGTTAGTTAAAATGCTATTACTCACTTCTTTCGCGTAGAATATATGGATACAATTGGTTGTTTCTTCGATGCCCATGAAATCGTTCGTGTCAGTTGAAAACATATCCGGATGTGTTTTTCCTGGCCATCTAGGGTCGTCATAAAGTCACTATCCGTGTAACCAAAGAGTTGATTACTATCAGATTTAGTGTACCATAAACCAAAATTGAGAGTTCGCAACGTATCTCAAAATTCGTTTTGCCAATTTCCAATGAGAATCTTTTGGTCATTCCATGAATCTAGAAACAAGACTAGTCAAGATACATGATGTTTGGCCTAGTTGCCGTAAGATACAACAAACCGCCCACTAAAATTTTGTATAAAGTAGAATCCATCGTGGGACCATCATCATCTTTTGCTTAATTTTGCCCAAGGTATGGGTGTTTCTGCAGGATTGCACCCTTCCATGCGAAACCTTTTGAGAATGTTCGCTGCATACTTTTAATGCATTTAATAAAATACCTTTACCGATTGATGAACTCAATGCCTAAAAAAATATTTCTTATGATGCTAAGATCTGTCATCTCAAATTCGATTGCATGGCATGTTTGAAATCATATTCTAGATTTCCTCTCAGAACATGTCATCAACATATACACATACAATTAGTATTTTACCATGATGATCTGTTTTGGTTAAAAGTGTGGGTTCATTTTGACTTCTCTTTAAGCCACTTTTGATCAGGTAAGAGTCAATTCTGCCGCACTAAGCTCTTGAGTCATTTGGGTTTCATACAAGGCTTTCTTCAACCGGGATACACTCTTTGGCTGGGTGCTCTTGGAATTCAAATCCAGTGGTTGATCGACATAAACTTCTTCTTCTAAAAATCCATTTAGAAATGCCGACTTGACATCCATCCGGTATACTTTCCATTTGTGTTGTGTTGCTATGGCCAATAGAGTTCTTTCAGTGTCTAACCTTGCTACCGATGTTTCACCATAATCGCACTGCTGTTGTGAGAATCCTTTGTAAACAAGTCTTGCCTTGTTCTTTTTAATTTGTCCTTTTCATTTAGTTTGGTTTTGTACACCCACTTGACAATCTCTCAAATACTCTTTGTGTTCTTGGCAAATCAACAAGATCCCATGTCTTGTTCTTCTCAATGGAGTCAATTTCGTGGTTCATGGATCGAACCCAATGTGGCTCCTTAGTCGCTTCTTTAAAGGATGTGGGCTGACATGACATTAAAGAAAAAAGATTACGTTGCTCAAAGTCATCCAACTCTGATGGATTTCTCTCAAACTCGAAGTTCACCGATTCGCGGGTTCGTGAGAATGATCTCCGCCAGAAGTTGAGCTATCCCAGAGTTTTCATTGTTCTTGGACCTTGCATTCTTGGAGGAATGGGTTGAGGTACCGGTTGTTCTGAATTATCTGTGTTTTCAGAACTTGGTATAATGGATTTGACTGTATTCACTTGTCGGTTTTGAATCATTCCAGAATTGGTTTCCAAAAATTGTACATCCTCATCGAGAATTAATTTTGGCAGGATGGACTAAAGCTTGTAAGCTTTAAAGGTTTCACTGTAACCAGTGAAAAATGTATTTTCACTGGCCATAAGCTTCTTCCTAATTCGGAAGGTATGTGAGTGCATGCTATGCATCCAAATGTCCTAGATGAGCTACATTGAGCTTTTGTCCCACTCCAAGCTTTGGGGAACTTTCATCCTAGACTGGTGGTTGGCAGGATCTATTTAAAAGATAGATCGAAAGATGCTACCGCTTCCAAAAATTATTCGGACAAGTGTTTTTCTTTTAAGAAGTGCTCCTTCTGCCATATTCATGATGGTCCTGGATTTTTCTTTCAAACACTCCATTCGGCCGGTGGAGTATACCTTTGCTATTGCTTCTTGTATGATGATGCCTTGAGACTTGCGGAAAGTTGCAAATTATCGAGTTATATTCTCCTCCTCCATCTGACCTCGAAAATTGAGAAATTTACCACCTCGCTTTTCAAATTTTGAATTCCTTTGAATTTTTAAAATGTTTCAGACTTGTGTCTAAAGAAAATATATCCATACTTTTCTGTTGAAATCATCAATAAACGCTAGAAAGTAAAAAATACCACCTATAGACTCTGTTTGCATTGGTCCGCCATAGGCCTGCGGGACAAGTTCAAGATGATGTTTGGCTTGATTAGAAGACTATGGAAAACTGCTCATTTGTGCTCTTAAGTATGCAAGACTCACATGGGTGGATTTGTTCTTTAAAAATAGGAAGACCTTGACCATGGAGTTTTTCTGAAGAAGACTTCTAGACTCAAAAGGTAGATGTCCAAATCTAGTATGCCAAACCATTGTTTCATGGTTGTTGCATTCTGTGCATAAGGTTGACTCGGATTTGCAGTTCTGAGGGTGAGGGAAACATCCTATTGGGAGTCATATAGATTTCTTAGAAATCAATTTTCTGTTGGCTTTTCATCATAGATTTTGCAAGATATTCCCAAAAAAGTACCTTATAAATCTTTTTCAATGAGCTGTCCTACACTTACCAAGTTATGTTTTAAGTCAGGAACATGATAGACATATCTAATGTCTATAATGTTCCAGACTTAAAACAAGTTATGTTTTAAGTCTGGAACAGTTCCTCTTCCTTGAACTTTGACTAAAATAGTCATTTCCAAGGGTAATATTAGATGAAACTGAAGAATCAATGTTGGAAAGTAATTCTTTGTTACCGTCATGTGATTGCTGCATCCACCGGCCCGAACCCGAGATCTTTAGGTTGTTTTTCAGCTTTGTGGCATGAGAGAAACATACCTCCTGAGTTTTCTCCTGTGTGATTTGTCACATGTGCTCGGCCTGAGAGCTGATCTGCCTGCTTCTTCCTCCATTCAAATTCATAGTGCCCATACTTTTGCAATAAAACATTGAATGCTCGATTTGTCATTCGACCTTCTCCTCATCTTTGAGGCTGGAAATTCTGACGTTGATTGTATTGTTGATTTCTTTGACCTTGGAAGTTCTAATTTGGATATTGTTGTCTATTTCCTCCATTGTTATGAGGGTTACCCCCGGTGTTCCTCTTCCTCTACTTCTTCCTCGCCTCTTTCCCCTTTTGAATGAGAATTGAGATTGGAAGGCATTTGGAGATTGACTCATCGCAGATGTAGTCTTGTTCCATATGTCACCGTGAGAACCACTAGTTCATCTTGCGAAAATCTTGACAAATCCTGATTCAAGGATTGTTGTTACAAACATTTCAAATTTCATGGGTAGACTTATGGGAATTTTCTCAACAATTCATTGATCAATGTTGGTTTCACCAATCAGTCTGATTTGGTTTACAATTCCCATGACTATGGTTATAAATTGATCGATGTTTTCGGAATTTTTCATTTTTAAAGTTTCAAAATGCATCCTCAAGGTCTGAAAATTCACTGTTTTGACCCTTTTATTTCCTTGGTAAGATGATTTAGGGATTTCCCAGGCCTGTTTTGAAGTATTAGTGCCTGTGATTTTTGAGAAATTGAGTCATCCACAGAATTCTCAATCCATAATTTCGCTTTGTTTTCTTTTTGTCCTCAGAAGCGCTCCAGCAATTCTCTGTGGATTTGTCATGGCAGTGAGGGCGGCTGGATTTTGTTCCACATAGCCAAGATCCACCGGGTCCCAAGACTTTGTGCTTCTTTCTGTAGGAATGACCTCATTCAAGAGACCGTAATTCGTAATTTTACCCAAAAGAATCGACCCCGAAGGGTCGTAGATTGCTAGTCGACGCCATTTTTTTAAAAAAAGCTTAAAAAATAGAGGGAAAAATTCGTATTTTACCTCCAATCTCAGAGATGCTGATTTGCCGATAGGAGCTTATCGGGTTTTAGATGGCCCTTGGTCTCCTTGCAATGTGACCACGCGCCTTGTGTAAGCGCTACGGGATTTTCCCGTTCCTTTGGCTTTCAAATCGCCGAAATGCGAAAAATAGCCTTTCAACTTTTCAACGGTTCAGATCGTGCATTGATCGGACAGTCTAGATCGTATCGGGATATCGCGAATCGGGATTTCACGATTTTTGATGTCGAGGTTCTTTGCCTCCTCGATTTCGCGATCGCCGATATTCCAATGGCGTGCTTCCTTTCGAGACTTTTCCCGATTTCGTTGATTGCTGCCACGTGTCCCAGCAGACAGACGGTCGTGATCTCTCCTCGCGATTTCACGATATGACGTGTCCTGGACCTCTTGTCTCCAGGATCCGTGAAATGCCGAATCCCGAAAAACCGATGAACTCGCTTATCGAGACTTTTCCCAAAAGCCTCGATCTCTGCCACACGTCCTGAGCAGATGGACGGCTAGATTTGCGTCGGGGATTTCACTGGAAAGAAACCCGATCACTTGTTCTCAGGTTTCACGATTTTCCGAATCCCGATGTGCCGATGGCGCTTTCCTCTTCGGGACTTTTTCCGAGTCGCTGGATTTGCGCCACGCGTCCAGGATAGATGGACGGTCCTAATGCGTCCTCGGGATATTGCGACTTGCGATGCTCCAAACCTCTGTCAACGTGAAACCCCGAATGCTGATACGCTGACGGTGCCCTTGATGTCTGCCACGTGTCCGGTCAAAAATGGGCGGCTGAGATCTTATCGGGATTTCGCATATCGCGATTTCGCGAGTTGCGATGTCAAATTTATTTGACAACTTGAAACCCCGAACTCCGAAATGCCGAGGGGCGCTACGATGTTCGCCACGTGTCCTAACAAACGGACAGCTGAGATCTTATCGCTATATCACGCATCACGATTTCACGAATTACGATGTCAAGTTTCATTGACAACTTGAAACCCCGAATGCCGATATGCCGATGGGCTAATCTGCTGCCACCTGTCCTGTGAGATGGACGGCTGTGATCGTTTCAGGATTTCGCGATTTTGCGTATTGGAGTTTTTGGAGAGAGGATTCTTTCTCTCCTCCAACTCTCGATTCCCGATTGTGCGATGGGATAGGATCTTTCCACGTGTCTCTTGATCGGACGGTCAAGGTGACGTCAGGATTTCGCATGTGAAAAAACCTCCTGTGCGCTCCACACGACTAATTGTCGTGTAACTTCTTGCTGATCTAATGGCTGTCGGGCCTGTGTTCAAGATCTGACGGCTGAAATTCTTTCGCCTGTTCCACGCTTTCTTGTTCCCTTCTGAACTGGTTTTCCGCCTGAATTCGTACGCAGGACGAATCTTATGGCCTCACTGGTTGTTCCTTGCGTGTTTGACGCGATCTTTGACGAATTTGACAGAATTCCTCCTGTGGAAGAAAAGATTCGTGAATCTTTCAAAAATTTGAAAGAAGTTCACGAATTCTTCATTATCTGCTACAATCTTTAACAGATTTGAGCGATTTCTTGAAATCTTTAAACGATTCTGCCTTTCTCATGAATCTTTAACAATTTTGAGCGTTTTCTTCGAGTTCTTTAAGCGAACTTTCGTTCTGCAACTCTTCTGCGTCAATCTTTGACAGTTCTTTGAAAAACTGTGCATGTTTCTTTAAAGTTTATTCTCCTGCTATCTCTACTTCCTCCGCAAGCTTCTTACGGCAATCTTTAAAGAGTATTGCAGACATCTTTCCAAACCTTGTGAAAAGTCTGTGACGCGTTCTCTCAAGATCCGTGAGGCTCTACGTTGTGAGGATCGAGTTGCTCTCCCGACTGTGTGAAGAGGCTTACTGCTGAAGCTCCGATACCATGATAAATTGTTAAGGACAGATAAATGCAGAGAGAAAAGAATAGTATATTCAAATGTATGAAGAAGTACAGAACTCAGAAGATCACCCTTACCATGTAAGATGGTTGAGCTATATATGCTCAAGCAAGACAAAAATAGAAAGTACAACTGTCCAGTACAGCTGGAAGTGTACGGTCATACTGTTGAGGGTACAATATATTTAACACATTCGGCATACACATACCACGTGAACCCTTGCTTTCCGGATTTGCAATTCTTGACGTGTTATTATTTTTTATTTACTTATTTCCTGAAAGGTTTGATTTAGAAGGTTTGGTTACCAATCTAATGATGAGACCCCTGTTGTTGCAAGGGTACCCATCAGGAAATATTTGGTCTGCATCCCCCTTCACTCTAGGGATGTTTTCTCAACAATAAAGCAAATGGAACAAGGACATCCAATTTTTTTTCCGATTTGCAAGTTAAGTGAATTTTCTGTATAATTTGATTTCTTAATTCGCTCTAGGAATTATGTTACATACATGTTTAACTTCTGTTGGACAATTTATAATTAGGAATTTATGCTTTCCTTGTAGGAATCTTCGACCTTCAAAATCCCCAAATTCCAGACCGTGTCATGTGCAATGAAAGGTATTCAGGTTTCATTTTTGTGCTGTTAAGAGTGCACTCTAGGTTTCTAAGGGAATGATATGATCCTGTTCCAGAATGCTATCATTGTGAATGAATTTGTTTAGGCTCATATAGATGGTTGATTCTTTATGTCTCTAATTGTTATAGAATGAACAGGAAAGGAAAACCACCTTTTATAAGAATTTTGTTGTTTCATAGTTATGAATCCTAGCATTGCAGAGTTTGGTTACTTATCTAACTTACTGGACCGATTATGTATTTTTAGCATTAAAGATTCTTTTCTCTCGAGTTATTGTATATCAACGGAGGACCCCATTGGGTGGAATAACTAGACTGTACAATTATGTACAGTTAGAATAGTTGTAATAATGAGAGATTTTCTCCATTTCTCATGTGTCCAGGCACTGATAACCTTCCTGTATGAGTAGCTAGATTTGGGAATAGTTATGCAATGTTTGTTACAACAACTATATATACCTAAATTTATTTATCTATCTATGTATATATGGATATTTTTTCTAAGTTTTCGTTTGGCATTAATTTTGTTTGGTATACTTAACTATCAAAATAGTTCTGCATATTTACCCTACAACCATATGTATATGTATATATATATATATATAATATGAAGTTTACTTCAAAAATCTCCTTTAACATTTGTACAGTTTAATATTACTTGGAAAATAAAATTGAATATCTATGTGTAAATACTTCACATGTCTGATAGGAAGTTTAAATAGTGCCGAAATTTTAATTCTATTTGACTTATAGGTATCTACTAGATACCTACCATAACTGATTCACCATGCCTTCATTATTGAATGCATTAACTAAAATTATACTGTAATTATAATCGATAATACATAGCGACTTCAGTAATCATTTTGTTAACCTACTCAAACTGCACCTAAGAAGTTAACATCCAGTGGACTTATTAATTTATTTCATAACAAGATCAACCTCTAAGGCTCATCCTACAAATCATTTCATTTCACTTAGCCATCATACAGTAAAATAATTCAGGAGACAATATATAGGAGTACTTATCTAAACAAAAGTTGGGACAAAAAAAGGAACAACCAAGTTCCTCCCAACCATAGAACGGAACAACAAGTCTACTTGCTCCGTTCACCCCCTAGCCTGACCATGAGCCCATTAGGGTGAACTCCAAAACTCCTCCTCAACAATAGTCTTTCAGTTTCAACAAACTTCTCCTTTCCTCACACTCAGAAAACAATGTTCATAACAACAAGAGATAATTACCCCCCCTAGCATAGTAGGCAACATCCTGCCTCCTCCCATATGCTATATATGCCAAAAGCATTTGTGCCTAGGTCTTTTCCCTCTTGGAAGTTTTCACATCTTTGCAAATCCCTAATTTTCAGGGGTTGCCAATGGCCAAATTCTTGATTTTCCACTTGTAACATTCAGCCCTGAGGTAGTTCCAACATGTTCCCCACCCATGGAGTCATGGTCAACTGATTTCAACCTGGTTGTTTTATTTGTCCATCAACAATAACTACAAAATTATTTGTTTCTTACAAGTGTCATAGTCAAAGAGTTAGTTGGGCCAAATCAGATCTTTTCCCAATAGTCATAATCATAATTTACAATTAACTAAATTTGAAATTCGGAATTTCCATAAGTGGAAATAATTTTCCAATTTCGAATTTACCAAGAATGGAAACAAATTCCTAACCATTTTCAAACTTTAAAAATAATTTATTTTTGCGGATGTTACATCCTTTCCCGCTTCAATAAAACAATATCCTCAATGTTTCTCCCTTTCTCGGAACATGATTGGATGAGATTTCTGCAAGTCTCCCTCCAACTCCCAAGTGGCCTCCTTAGGACTAAAGTGCTTCCATTGCACTTTTACCTGGGCGATGAGTCTGGTATGTAGTGCTATTTTTCTCATGTCCAGAATGTGTATATGTTCTTCTTGGAACTCTCCTTCTGTTTCCACCTGCACCAAGTTCCAATCGATCATATGAGTAGGGTCATGAACATAATTCTTTAACAAAGAAACATGAAATACATTATGAATTTTTAGATTCGCAGGAAGTGCAAGTTGGTATGCCACGGGTCCAATTCGAGATAAGATCTTGAAAGGGCCACAAAACCTGGGTGTCAAATTGGCACAGTTCCATAACTTTAGTGAAATTTTTTGGGCTTTGACTTTTAAATAGACGTGGTATCCCACATGAAATTCCAGGTGTCTTCTTTTCAGGTCCGCATAACTTTTCTGTTTGTCCTAAGCCTCTTTTAAATTCTGTTGTACTTTTCTTACCCTACTCTCCATTTCATGGAGCATTTCTAGTCCCACCATGAGTCTATTAACTGGGCTATCCCAACTAATCAGAGTCATACACTTTCTTTCATATAGTACTTCGAAGGGGCTCATCTTAGCCGATGTTTTGTAACCATTGTTGTACACAAATTCCACCAAGTGTAGGTAGTCTTCCCACTTGCTTGGTTTTGTCCTTACGTACATGCGTAACATATCTTCCACGATTTGGTTTGTTTGTTCGGTATGCCCATACGTTTGTGGACGGTAACTTGTGATGAAATTCAAGTTAGTATTTAACCCTGCAAACAATTCTTTCCAAAAAGCAGATGTAAATTTTACTTCTCTATCCAAAATCACCATTTTAGGAATACCATGCAGTCTAAAAATTTCTTTCATGAGTATTTCAACGATGTTAATAGCTTTAAAAGTAGACTTTATAGGAATAAAGTGTGCACAATTACTAAGCTTATCAATTACCACCATAATTGAATCATTTTGTTTGTGTTCGACTTTCACCTATTGACAATCATGACACTTAGCTAAGTATTTTGTTGTTTCTCCCTTCATGTTGGGCCAATAAAATAACTTCCTTAGTGTTGTCACTGTTTTATGGTATCCGGGATGACCAGAATATGGTTTCTTGTGTACTTCGTCCAATACCGTTAACTTTAATTCCGCTGAATCTGGTATGTATATTCTGTTTGTAAACCATAGTAGACCATTTCTGTCCAAACTCAGATCTGTTTTGTTTGGATTTTCTGTATTATTCCGTAAATATGCCACTGTTTTAGTGTAATTATCATCATTATTACCTACAACCTTTATCCTCTGCTCAAGATCACTTTCTTCCCTGCTAATGTTTATTTCAAATAGCCCATGAACTCTTCTTCTTAAGCCATCAACCACCTTGTTTTCCTTACCCTTGATGTGTCTTACCTCAAAGTCAAATTTTCTCAAGAAGGAAAGCCATCTTGCCTTCCTTGTGTAAAGGTCTGGTTGACTAAACAAAAATTTCATGCCGTTGTTATCAGTCAATAACATAAATTTTCTTACCATTATATAGTGTCACCACATCTTTAAGGCATGTATTATAGCTGCCAACTCTAAGTCATGAGTGACGTAGTTTCATTCATGTTCCTTTAATTTTCGGGACTCATAACAAATAACACACCCTTCCTGAGTCAAGACACCACCCAGACCTTCTTTACTTGCATCCACACAAACTGTGAAGTCATTGTCTGGGTCTTCTACCTTTAAAATGGGTGCAGTTTTTAATAATTTCTTTAACTTATTAAAACTATCCTGACATTTTTGTGACCAGTTAAGTTTTGTTCCCTTCTTTTGTAATGATGTGGTAGGGTATGCAATCTTGGATAATCCCTCTATAAATATATGATAATATCCAGTGATTCCCATGAATGATCGGATGTTTGTTACGTCCTTAGGGATTGACCATTCCATGATAGCTCTTATTTTCTCAGGATCGACTACAATACGTTCTTCAGATATTACATGTCCTAGGTACTATATTTTTTTCTGATAAAAGTCGCACTTAACGAATTTGGCATACAGTTTTTGTTTTCTTAGAGTTTGTAGAAATATCCTTAGGTGCTCTTCATGTTCTTCTTATGTTTTAGAATATACTAGGATATAGTCAATAAATAGAAAAACAAACTTCTCCAAGTACTGACTGAAAATATTGTTCATTAAACACATAAATGTGGTTGGTGCGTTAGTGAGTCCAAACGATATAACAACAAATTTGTAATGTCCATATCTCATTTTGAATGTTGTTTTACTTATGTCCTCATCTTTTATTCTAACATGGTGATAACCAAGTCTTAAATCCAATTTAGAAAAAATCTTTTCCCCACCTACTTGATCGAACAGATGATTGATCCTAGGTAAGGGGTACTTGTTTTTAACAGTCATTTTGTTCAATTGTCTGTAATCGATGCATAATCCCAGAGTTCCATCTTTCTTTTTAACAGAAAGGATTTGTGCTCCCCATGGTGAAACACTCGGTTTGATATATTCTTTGTCCAATAATTCTTGTAGTTGAATTTTTAATTCTGTTAATTCTGGTAAACTCATTCGGTAGGGCTCTTTAGATATAGGGGCTGAACCAGGTAGTAGGTCGATTGAAAATTTTATCTCTCTCCTTGGGGGTAATTCATGTATCTCATCAACAAACACATCTCTAAAATCATGCAAGACAACAAAATCCTCTAAGCTAGATTTATTTTCTTTTTCCAACAGATTTGTCACTTGGATAGAAAAAATCTAACAGCCTTTTCTCATGCACTTCTTAAATTGCATTGCTGAAATATGCCTAACTGAGATTGGTTTTTGTATACCTTGAACTAATATAACAATGTTGTTTTCGTCTTTATTCTTGACTGATTTTTCATAACAATCCAAAACTTATTTATTCCTTTCTAACCAATCCATTCTGATTATTATGTCATAAGACCCTAACGGTAAAATGGTCAGATTTGTATTTGTCTTTTGACCACCTAAACTTAACTCACAGTCAAAAATAAAATCAGATACTTTTCTTTTTGTCCCTGTTGCTAGTTTTACTAGCCAAGATTTTGCATGTTTTGTTATTTTAAGTTTATTTGAATCCACTACAACAGGAGCAATATAACTTAACATAGCTCTTGGATCAATTAAAACATAAACACGAGTATTGTTAACTTTACCTTCCACTTCCACTACAATGGATTGGTGATAAGCTTGTCGTCCATCCATGGCTACATTGATCTGATGTAGACTTCTACCCACATCTCCCACCGTGGAGGATTCCTGTAGGTTGTGAAACATAGTCTTGGCTGCTGAGGTCAAACATGGACAATTCCTCCTTAAGTGAGGTTCTCCACATTCCCATCATTTTAACGGTTCCCTGGGGCTGTCCCCAAACTTCTTTGTTCCCTGATTAACTGGTTTACCACCTCCTAGGGTGTTCTAGTTGTTGGAGTGAAAATATTTCCTTGGAAAATGATTTGTTGTGTTCCGGAAAGGGGTTGGTTGATATCCCCTTTTTTGCTAGTTCATTCGGTCTTGCTTCTTGTCCTTCCTAGCCTTGGGAAATTTCGACCACAGTTTGTATTGGTCGTATCACATTTGGTCCTTCCGAAAAACTTCACTTAAGGACTTGGGTTTGTCTAATTCGATTTGGTCCTTATAGGACTGTGGTAAACAACTTAGGAACTACTGGATTTTTACTTTGTCCTCCTAGATATAAGGCACAAACCTTAATAATTCTAGGAATTTGTGGATCAGGTCATCCATAGCCATTTTACCAAGTCGTAGTTCATAAAATTCTTTGGTTTTTATTTCATGGTAACTTTCAAATATATATTGTTTCTTAAATTATTTCTTAAAATCCAACCATTCCATCTGTTTTTCCTTTAGGCCCTTGGCCACCTTCAGGTCCTACCACCATATGCTAGCTTTTCCTTTCAGATTATAGATGGCCATTTTGACCTTCATATTGCTGGAATAGTTGTATATATGGAAATACTTCTTTATGTCTAATAACCATGCTTCAACAACCTCCCCTACTATGGATTGCCCATCAAAGGTAAACAGTTTGACTTTTTTAAACTCTCCCTCAAGGTGGTCCACCTGTTTCCTTTTTATTCATGTTTTTGTTTTATCTTCTACTGAAGGTGTACCTTCGTAAGAGCTGTCCCATTTTTCTGCTTCGGGACTAGAATTATTGGAGGCCCTTTTACTGACCTCTTCTTCCTGGTTATCGTCCTTTGGGATCTTCTTTGTCACTATGCTTCGTAGCAGAAATTCATTTATTTCCTCCTGTTCCTGTTGTGCCTTTTTCAGTTTCTCATTGGCTGCTTTGAAAACTTGCAGCTCCACAATGAGATTTCTCATAGTTTCCAAAACTTCGGTAGGTGAACTTTTATCATTGTTCCGCCTCTGATATTCAGGAGGCCTTTTCTCAGGATTCTCCTCAAGTCTGATCTCTGCTTCGTTCTGGGATGCCATGATCACAACAACAATAAAGTGTTTTCTGTTTGTAACAATAATTGTTTTGTTAGTTTTACATAAACACAAAATATGTGCTAAGTAAATATTTGGCCCTATTTAATGTCCAAGTGTTGTAACCTTTTCTCTAATACCATATGTAGTGTTCCCAAAATTTACAACCCGAAAAACAAAAAAATTGTTAGAGACATTAACTTTCTTTCATTTCAATAGCAGATTCAAAGTATGTACAATCAAGTTAAAGGGAAGATGTCGTCTCTATTCAACTTTCGCAGGTTTTAAATTCTCCCCTAGTAATAAACCTTGTTGTCGTTATAAGTGTTTTATTTCGGAGACCCACTCATACTATATAATAGTCATGTATATATCTAAGGATGGCCTTGCCATAACATAACCTCTCAAATTCCTTTGACATTACTGGCATAAATAGAAGTGTTAACAGTATCCCAAAAGTCCTTAATTATTCCAAATACATATTAGAATTTATATATATATATAACCTACTAGTATATTAAATCCCTCTAAATATGTATTCATATATATATATATATATATATATATATATATATATATATTATAGTTTATACCATTAAGGGTTCCCATGATTCTCATTTATAGGGTATGGGTATTTAAGTTGGGAATTCTTCAACCCTTGACAATAACGACGTTCTTTTTGTTTAGTATTAATGTGTATACAGAGAAGTTGGGCATTCTCCAAGACTTGACAATAATCACATTCTTTATGTTTAGTATTAATGTGTATAAAGAAAAACTACCAGGTCAAGTGAAATAATAGGTTCCAACATGCATATACTTTCTGCTAATCCATGGTACAGTCTTTATTATAGAGGTGACTTTAAGTTAGGTCTTAGCTTGGCCAACTATATGAGGATAAGACGAATTTAGCTCTGGTCCAATAGTAGCGTAGCTGGGGTTGGTTGAATATTGTTGGAGCCCAACGATAACCTTCTTACTTTATGAGATTGTGTAACAATAACCAACTGGTGGTTACGTCGTAATTGAAATGAGAGCCTAGCCTAGACAGTTAAGAACATATTGTCCTGAAGCATTGTCCTCCCTCGCATTAACTCAGCAAGAAAAAGACGGGAAAGTGTCAAGTTTTCATTGAAACCTTCGTCTAATCAGTTAATGATAGTCTATGAAGGTACCTTCTGAGGCCTGCCATCTGGCCCTCGTTTCCATCACAGAGTGGGCCACCTCCCATTGATCACATGGTAGAGTATAGGTTCATTACTATCCCCATTACTTTCTTTTCAGAACGGTACCTTAGGTTTTTCTTCACTCCATTTGGTTCTTCTCCTCTACAAACTTCTCCAGTGTTACCCATGAATAGTCGGTGTGGTGCAAATTCCCCGAGTCATGGAGCAGGATTCATCCTGGGCGAAAGAAGAAAAAATGGATGATTGTGATATGATCGCCACCCTAACCTAGGTAGGAATTTTCTAAACATCCTTTCTATGATTTTGGTACTCATGCGTTGTATACTAGACGTTAATCATTTCCTTGTTCCGACTTCCTTAATCTTGCACATGAATTCTATGTAGTTGATGTAAGTATTTTATTCATAGGGTTTATCATTATCTTTATGCTTCCTTCATTGGTTCCCTATCTTTGTATGTTGTAACCTGGTATTGAGTCTTCACGAGTTGCGCAAGAGTTATGGTCTATACCATTATCTTAATAGGGCATAGGAAGGACTTTATGTAGTTTTGCATGGTTATTGCATTGGGTGAATGAAATCCTCACTCCAAAATTACTAACAATCCTCACCCTGAAGCCCTTTTATGACTTATGGATTTATACCTTTCCTTAAATTCATTGGATATTGGGAAAAATCATGAGCATAAACATTGTTTTTAGTCTGTCATTCAAAAACCCATCCTGAGTGTCGAAGGTTCCATTCTATTTGGGTAAGGGAAAATCTATTTCACGAAGACGTATGACTTATGTTTGTTTCTGTTGGGTATCTCCTATACTGTTTTTTTCCAAAACCCATTAGTGGCTCATGTGTCTATATTTTATTCTTTTAATCAGTTATTATATTTCCTTTCAGCATATATATATATATATATATATATATATATATATATATATATATCAAATGGGAGCCTGTGCGTTGAATAACTCGTTTAATATGCGCCCTCCAGCATAAAATATTTAAGTCTGTAATTAAATTTGGGGGTTAACGTCTTTCATTATTTTAATATCATTGTCTATGTGTGGGAAATACCATTCAATGCCTGGTATTCGACATATAATACTAACTCTATATTTAAAACTTCGAGTAATGCATTCTCTTCAACATAGATAGTCAATCAATGTTTAGACTTGGATAATGTATTTGTCACATAGCATTTAACTCTATGTTTAAAGTTTTGAGCAGTGCATTCTCTTCGGTATGTAATATTTAAATCGATACTTAGACTTGATTAATGCATCTGGAATACACATACCACGCGAACCCTTGTTGTCCATATTTGCAATTCTTGATGTGTTATTATTGTTTATTTACTTATTTATTGAAAGGTTTGATTTAGAAGGTTTGGTTACCAATCTAATGATGAGACACCTTTTGTTTCGAGGATACCCATCAAGAAGTATTTCGTTCACTTCCCCCTTTGGTCTAGGGATGATTTCTCAACAATAAAGTGAATGGAAGAAGGACATCGATTTTTTTTTCTGATTTGCAAGTTAAGTGAATTTTTTGTATAATTTCATTTCCTAATTCTCTCTAGTAATTATGTTACATACACTTTTAACTTCTGTTGGACAATTTCTAATTAGGAATTTATGCTTTCCTTGTAGGAATCTTCGACCTTGAAAATCCCCAGATTCCGTACCGCGTCATGCGTAAGGAAAGGTATTCATGTTTCATTTTTCTTCTCTTAAGAGTGCATTCTAGGTTTCTAAGGGAATGATACGATCCTGCTCCAGAATGCTATCATTGTGAACGAATTCGTTCAGGCTCATATAGATAGATGATTCTTTATCTCTGTAATTGTTATAGAACGAACAGGAAAGGAAAACCCCGTTTTATAGGAATTTTGTTGTTTCATACTTATGAATCCTAGCATTGCGGAGTTTGGTTACTTATCTAACTTACTAGACCGATTATGTATTTTTAAAATTAAAGAGTCTTTTCTCTCGATTTATTGTATATCAACAGAGGACCATGTTCGGTGGAATAACTAGAATGTACAATTCTGTACAGTTAGAATAGTTGTAATAATGAAATATTTCTCCATTTCTCATGTGTCCAGGCACTGATAACCTTCCTGTATGAGTAGCTAGATGTGGGAATAGTTATGCAATGTTTTTTACAACACATATATATACATAAATTTATATATCTATCAATGCATATATGGATAATTTTTCTAAGTTTTCGTTTGGCATTTATTATGTTTGCTATACTTAACTATCAAAATAGTTCTGCATATTTACCCTACAACCATATGTCTATATATATATAATTTGAATTTTAGTTCAAAAATCTTCGTTAACATTTGTACATTTTAATATTACTTGGAAAAGAAAATTGAATATCTATGTGTAAATACTTCACATGTTTGATAGGAAGTTTAAATAGCGCTGAAATTTAATTCTATTTGACTTACAAGTATCTACTAGATACTACCATAACTGATTCACCATGGCTTCATTATTGAATGCGTTAACTAAAACCATACTATAATACATAGCGACTTCAATACTTATTTTTTTAACCTACTAAAATTGTACCTAAGAAGTTAACATCCAGTAACCTTATTAATTTATTTCATAACAGAATCAACTTCTAAGGTTCATCCTACAAATCATTTCATTTCACTTAGCCATCATACAGTAAAATATTTTAGCAAATAGTATATAGGATTACTTATATGAACAAAAGTTGGGACAACAAAAGGAACAACCAAGTTCCTCCCAACCATAGAACGAAACAACAATTCTACTTGCTCCGTTCACCCCCAAGCCTGACCATGAACCCATGAGGGAGAACTCCAGAAATCCTCCTCAGCAATAGTCCTTCAGTTTCAACAAACTTATCCTTGCCTCACACTCAGAAAACAATGTTCATAACAACAAGAGATAATTATTCCCCCCCCCCAACATACTAGGCAGTGTTCTGCCTCCTCCCATATGCTAGATATGCCAAAAGCATTTGTTCCTACGTCTTTTCCCCTTGGGAAGTTTTGCATCTTTCCAAATCCATGATTTTCAGGGCCTGCCAATGACCAAATTATTGATTTTCCACTTGTAAGATTCAACCCTGAGGTAGTTCCAACATGTTCCCCTCTCATGGAGTCATGGTCGGCTGATTTCAACCTCACTGTTCCATTTTCCCATCAACAATAACTATAAAATTATTTGTTTCTTACAAGTGTCATAGTCAAAGAGTTAGTTAGGTCAAATCAGATCTTTTCCCAACAGTCATAATCATAATTTACAATTAACTAAATTCAAAATTCAGAATTGCCATAAATGGCAATAATTTTCCAATTTTGAATTTATCAAAAATGGAAATAAATTCCTAAGCATTTTCAAACTTTAAAAATAATTTATTTTGGGGGATGTTACAAAGATTATATACGACTATGGTGCCTCTGTTTAAATCTTCTGAATTCAAATCTCTTGATTCTGTGAATATACCACTCGATGTTTGCATGAATCACTTTGTTTTCAAAAGAGCACGACAAAATTACTACGATTATCCACCGTGTGTATAGGGAGTTATTTTGTCTGGAATGCACTTTCCGCATCTGGTCTGTAACTTTATTAATTGTGGTCCACGTCATTATACTGTGAAGATTTAGTTTGTAAGATAATTGTTCGAACATACCCCCAATTACGATTCAGTTATACTTTCAGTGGGTTTATATAATATGTAACTTATGTTTTATGCGTTTAAAGAAAAATAACATTGTGGGTAACTTATTTGAATTCCATTTTTATAAACAATCCATAAATTTAAGAAGATTGATTTTGGTATCCCGTAAATCTGTCTATATTTTATGAGATCAGAAAAATTAATGCCTCTATGGGATGTAACGACCTCCTCGTTATGACAACAACTCTGTTAACATGTGCAATTTTTTTTTTTTTTTTTGTTAAGGTGTGTGCGTGCGTGTAGAATTAACAGACACACTTGACTCTATGTCACCATTCAAAAACCAACAAGACGCCACCACAAGTTCATCAAAAGAATTATGAAGGCACACAACGAGTAAAATCAAGCAATAAAGGACCATAGACATAAGGTGCACAACGCAAACATTAACGACATACATGGTTATACACAAAACAAAAACAGAGGGATGAATCCATAGTAGTATATCTTACTATTTCTGCATAGGAAAGCAGGGCGTTTAATCTTAGTCCTCTGCTCCGGAGAGAGAGAAGGTCAGATAGGCTCCTGGCCGACTGCTCAGGTAGAAACTAGTAATCTCTGTCAGGTGTGTCGCAAGAGTGGAACCCTGCCTTTAAAGGGCCTGAGACTCTTGATAAGACACTGGATTCTTTACACAGAAAGATCACACACACAGAAATCTTGGAAAAATTGGAAAAATACGACGATCCACGACAAAAGTAAAACTGACCACCTGCCCGTCCTACCCTGCAAGGGTAGGACTTCCAAGACACATATTCAACGCTCAAGCCCAGGTTCCCATCGATTTTAACCATTTAAGGTCTCAGGGTTGGCGACTGTTATGAGGAACATGGAGGTGTCTACATCCCACCCGACACAAGCAGACCAGGCCCAAACATTTACGACCCATTACACCTTAATTAACAAGGACTACAATCCACAAATGTCTTAAGGCCATTTCCACGCGTAACTACAGATCAAATTTGTCATCAAGGTGTCCTCTAAATTATCATTTATGGGCCTCATTCTATAATCGAATCTCGACTGACTAGGCATTTAACACAACAATAAAACCATTCTTTTTCTCAAATAATTAAGTGTAAAACTTATCATTTACAACGAAATTTAGCATTAGTTCATATCTATAATCCAATAAATGAGGCAGCCTACTAGAAATCATTAAACTCTTTCAATGTAAAATAATTCACATTAACCTTCACTCAATCTAAGTTACAATTCGATATATATTAATCATGAACCAATAATTGACCCCTCAATGCATTGATCAATATCCATAATGGACGCAAAATTCAATCTTTTGAACGCATTCATATAATTTGACATAAGCATTATACTGTTATCATCCGCTCATGAATTTTAATACTAAAACATCTCCTCCAGGTTTACATAGTTTCTGTTATTTCATAGCTATAAATCAGTCCACAAATAAAATCTCAGAAAGGTTAATCATTAGCAATAAAACCCAAGCTACCGTGTTACTCAATTGTATTGGCATCATTTTTTTATTACATTAACAAATCATGTTCAAAAACCTGCAACAAATTACAATTTCCCACATTTTAATGATTATTAATAAACATAAGGCTGCATTATCCCTTCTACATTATAATAGCGTTCAATTTTCATAACAAGGAATTTTCCTGCTATTTATTATTAAAAATGATTGAACTACCACAACCAGACCGGAACCAACCATATCGATACCATTGAGCTGTCAGCATTGCAAATTTAAAATAATAGTCCCTACCCTTACGAAAAGTAAACACAACAATTCTGTCACCCAACAACACGCCTTAATCACACCGTTGAGATTGTCAGTGGAAAATTAAAGGAACAACTAGGAATTAAAGGCAACCGTCAGAATAAAAAAAACAAAATGAGGAAACATTACTATAGTTTAATGACCCCGCTGTAAACCACCAACTCCTGGAGACCACCCCCATTATATTGTAGAAAAACACAGGGAATTACCACACCAAACGCGGAGTTCAACGACCCAACACCAAGGAAAGGTTAACCAATAAAAAGCTAAGATATACAATGAATTCGCAGAGCAAATCCTTACAAAAAACACGCAGGGAAGTGCAGCCGAAAATCGTGGGTGCATTATCCATCAAACACACGCCCAACAACCAAGGAATGGTAACCAATACGCAAGGATTTTAATACCAACGCAGAAATAAAAACGCAGTAGTAAAACACACCCTGTCAATAAGGAAAACACCCACTGTGAAATTAACTCCCCAGAATGTAAATACACACAATCGAAGGGTAAAAATGCCCTTACCCAAGCAGTGAAATAATGCAGAGAAATCTGAGAGGTGAAATGCCAAATACAAGGAGAAATCTGGGGAACGATTTGCCCAACGTTTGAACAGAACGAGAGTCGGAATGAATCCAATTGCCTGAGCGAAGTAACTGCCAGAATGACTTAACAAAACGAAATTACAACAACATTTAGTCGATTTTCCAGATTGAAATTGCGGATGCAATCAAATCAAATTGCTAGAACGTTTCAAGGCCATAATTAAAAGTACGAAGGTTTAAGGAGAAATGACGAGCAAGAACAAGGGTACAAGCGATTGCAGCACTGTAATAGAATTAAATAGTGAGCATTGCTAACGAGATCATGAAATCAACATAAAAGTTCAATGAGGATCAATAATAACCCTGCGCCCTCAATAAATCGACCAAATGAAACCAAATCGTCCGATGTCAACATAAGCGTAAAAGGGAAAACACGTTGATGACTTGAAATGGTAAGGGCACAGCCTGAATGGTGGCAGGGAGATTAATTGTTGCTCATATACAAAGCAGACGTTGAGGCACGCACCTGTGCAACGCAAGAAGAAAACCACCGCCCAGAAAAATTTGCGCAGACCTGATAAAAATTGTTCCCTGGTATAAACGCAAGGAGAAAAATCAAATCACCGGCCCACCAAGGAATTGCAGACCGAAATGGATGGGGTTCCAATTAACTAAAATTCCTTGACTGATGATCCCTTTAATGAAATTTCTGGATAAACGTTTTCATAAAATAAAAAGGTTCTACCTTCACTAAAGCCGAATATCACCGCGGGAGTAAAGGTTCGGTTAGTTACACAATTTAATTCAGGGGATTAAAACAAACGAAAACAACAAATAGTAACACTAGAGGGCGCAATCACAACAATCAATTTACCTACTTACACCCCAGGCAGATCCAAATCACACATCATACAACATTATCTCATTCAACCAAAAGCGTACCTTTGCCTTGTCGCCTGCCTCGATGACGTCCGCGCGCTCCGTGCCACATCCCGCGCTCCGCGCCGCTCCCGCTCGTCGACCGTAGAGACTACATTGGTACCTCCCAGCCAATCGCTAGGGGTACTATGCTTCCCCCTTAGCCCCCTAAGCCGCAAAGGGGCCACACAAGGTCCAGAAGATAAGTCTAGCTTCTCAGCTTGCCTCGCAAGGCTGAGCTACCACTCCAATCCGAGCTGAGAAAAACCCAACTCCTCACAAGCAATCAGTCAAGCCACAATCCGACAGCGTAACGTTACGTTAACCGTTCCTCCTTTCTTCCTCATTTTCCCCTTCTTTTATAGAAATTTGAGACCCACCTACTTTCCCTAAATCATTATTAATTTAAATTTTAATGACAATCCTCTAAAAATTCTCTGTCGTCCAAGTGTCACTCATCCCCCACGTTTCTCCAAAAAATATTTTCTTTAAAAAAATTAAAAGACTCATTTCCCTCACCCACCTAGAGTCGCTCCTAAAATTACTCCTAGGTGTTCCTAGATCCCCTTATATGCTTTTAATAACTTTCCCTAAAAGAAGTTGCTATTTTAGTTCATTATAGAAAGTTCTTAATTGCTGATTCCTTTTTGCTTTTTACCCTATGTCCCCTACTTTCCTTTATTATGTTTCCTTTATTACAAGTTTCGCTATTTCTATTATTTATTCCTTTCCCTTTTTTTTTCCTTTTTTTTTAAAAACAAAAAGATAGATGCGCTAATTAATCCTTTCATTATATTTTTAAATTCATTACTTTTATACTCTCACACGTTTTTTTTTTAATTTTTATTCCTTTTTACAATTAAAACCACGTATTTTAATTAATTTATCCCTCTCTTCACTTTACCCCCTTTAATTTTAAGAAGACTTTAACTAACACTTAGGAGGGTTTTAGTTTACGCCCTTATGTTTATTTTTGTAGG
>SNQJ01S0034821.1:0-16710 GCA_010110895.2 Picea sitchensis | reverse complement strand
TCCCTTCAGGATGCACCACGTGCTCCAAGGGTGCCACTCGTCGACTTGACTGATTGGTAGACATCTATAACCCCTGGAGTCAACACTCCGCCAGGTGAACTTGTGGGAGACTAAGAGCTCTAACGAATAAGGCCCCCGCATTATTGCGCGTCCCTTAGAATCATTGTGAGCGACTGTCGCAATCTTCCCTCACGGCATCGTGGATCCTCTCGAACTAGGTAATCGTTAACCTACAGTTTGAGCCACGGAGGGAGTGCTAGTAGGTTGTGGCAGGGCTGTTGTCCACACCTCTCCCTCAACCTCTCTGGAAATTGTGTGTGGCCCCTTTACTCCATATGTGAGTCTGGTCGGCAAGCTATCGTCAGCCTGCATCGTCAACCATCCTGTCAGATCATGTCAACAACATATCATCAAATCAATAAAAATATGACGGTACATAAATCATCCTAAATAGCACACTCCCTGACTCAATCCGGAGTCCAAGGGGTTCCACCGATGCCTCTGCATCCTCCAGGTCCAAAACCCTGCACACTCAATAAAACTGAGTCAATAGCACCTGTCTAAATCAAGTAGTGAAAACATCATGTCGTCTATCATAATGCATCATAATCAAGTATAAATGTATTAACATCAGAAAAAGTCCAGATCACTTGCGAGCAAGTGTCCTCAAATAATAAGTATTCTCAGTACGCCAGAGCGGGATGTTACAGATACGCTCTACCTTATGCAACTTTATCATTCTGAAGTTCTTGAATTAACTTGTCAAAATTTCATTTCGTAAAGAGGAAATCCCAAGTATTCTGTACTCTTCTCTTGATTGCACTTACTTTGTAATAAATCTGTGGTTGTTTTGTTACTCACGAGAACAATATTTCATAGTCCGCTCTGTGATCCAACTGGAAATTCTATAGAGAATCTATACACTTTGTGTTATTGATTGTTCTGCTTAGATGGTATTTTACATATTGGTTAATGTCCGATCTATTTTACCATTGCGCAATCAATTGGTTTTTGTTTGGTTACACATATAATGATGGGACCCCTGTTTCACTGCGAGGGTACCCATCAGCCATTTCAAAGATCACTCCTCCCCTTCGACATGTCGATGGTTCGCCTCAAGGACACCGACTGGAGGTTCACCCGAACCAACCTCAAGCTAAGTGCTAAACCCATGTGGGAAATATTTGTTGTATTAATTCATTTATCTTCAATATTTACATTTGTTGTCTTCTATTTGACACTTATTATCCATCTTGATTTTCCTGCAGGACTTGTACTGTCGCAACCAATGGATCAGGATAACACCTTACTCAATTTTCGAGATTCGATTTTAATGTTTAGGTTTGACAGATTCAGATTTGGGTTTCCGGTGATACTGGTTAATTACCCAGGGTATTCTATTTGTAATTATTTGGATTCGAGCCTGTGGATATACAAATCATTTATTCTTCTTGTTAATAGGATGTACATATGTTTCTTCAGCCATACGAATATTGTTGCTTAAAATGAGCAGTCTTTGCATTATGGATTGTATAACTTTGGAAAAAATATGTGTTTATGGTTTACTGTGGAATAACTGAATTGTACATTTTGATTCCATTAGCATACTCTTAACAACGAAAGATTTACTTGAATTTCTCTTGTGTCCAAGCATTCAAAATCTTTCCATATGAGTAAATTAGGTGTTTAAGTAGTTCTGAAATTCTGTACAAGAAAATATCTATATCTATATATATATCTATATCTATATATATATATTCTTATAGATATTCTTATTATATATAATCATTCCAAGTATTGTTTTGGCATTTACACATCTTGATATTCTTAACTATTTAATACAACCCTATGTATTTAAATTACAACAATATATATAAATATATTTAAATCTTATGTTCACTTCCAAAATTTCATTTAACATTCCTCAACCGACTAAAATTCCTTAAGCTGGTTACCTATAAGTACATAATCACATACTTGGAAATGTTAGAATTAACATAGTAATAATTCCATTTATCTTAGATGCATATTCCAATGTATTTACATAATTTAGTTCCATCAACAACTAACACACGCAAAATTTTTACTCAATGAATATAATTAAACTGTAAGGGTTTATTCTACAATTTATTTCATTCCACTAGTAATTTAATCAACAAAACAATTTGTCTAGAATTAAATAGATGTATCCTATAAACCATTTAATCAAAATAACATTCAACCAGGGAAAGAGTAGATGCACATATCTGAACAAGTTGTTGAACAACAAATTAAATAGCCAAGTTCCTCCACCCAATAGATCAAAAAAACCAATCTACTTTCTTCGTTCACCCACTATCCTGACCATCAATCCATGAGGGAGAACTCTAGAACTCCTCCTTAGTTATAGTCCTCCTTCAGTTCATAAAAACTTCTCCTTTCCTCAAACTCAGAAAGTAGTGTTCATAACAACAAGTGATATTCGTTTCCCCAGCATACTAGGCAGCGTCCTGCCTCCTCCCATATGCTATATATGAAAAAGCATCTTATGACTAGGTCTTTTCCCCCTTGGGAATTTTCACAACTTTACAAATCCCAAAATTTCAAGGGCTGCCAATGGCCAAATTCCTGAGTTGTCACTTGTAACATTCAGCCCTGAGGTAGTTCCAAAATGTTCCCCACTCATGGAGTCATGGTCAATTGATTTCAACCTGGTTGTTCCATTTGTCTCTCAACAATAAATATAAAAATATTTGTTTCTTACAAGTGTCATAGTTAAAGAGTTGGCTAGAAAAATCAAATCTTTGCCCAATAGTCATAATAATAAATTACAATTAACTAAATTCCAAATTCGAAATTTCCATAAATGACAATAATTTTCAAATTTGAATTTACCAAAAACAGAAATAAATTCCTAAGTATATTCAATCTTCAATAATAATTTATTTTGGGGGATGTTACAGTCCCTCACGATGATTCTAAGGTGTGTGCAATAAGGCAGGAGAATTATTCCTTAGAGGCCCTTAGTCTCCCATAAGATCACTTGGAAGAGTATTGACTCCAGGGGTTTGGCAGAGTATTTAATTCACTAAGATTCTTTATATAAAATTTTGATTCACTAAATGTTCTTTTATAACTAATAAGAGAAATTCAAACTTTAATTATTAAAGTAAATATGTTATTGGAGGATTAAATTCATAAAAAAGAGTAAATGATTGTTTGTCTAAACTTGCTAATTGTGAGCTTAGTAAACAAAAAGAAAATAAAAAGAAAAGGGAAACTTAAACAAAAAGATTAATGTCTAACTTAGTAAGGAATCTAGCCTTTGGAACTTTCTATTTATGAACTAAACTAGTAATTAAGTAAGGCGTAAGTCATTTAATAATTGTAAGTGAATATTGGGACACCGAGGAGCGTTTTTAGGAATGCTCTTGGTGGGCGAGGGAAATAGGAGTATTTAATTAATTAATAAAATTGATTTTATGGTGCAACTAGGGGATCATGCAACATGTGTACGGTGGAGGATTTTCGAAATTAATCAAATGAAAAAGGAATTTAATGAGAATTTGGGAAACTAATTACTTGAAAACTCTATAAAAGAGATGGAGGAGGAGTATGGGGCGGATTTTTTTGTGTAATGTTACGTTGCTGAATTTTATCTTTACTAAACTATCTCTTATAGGAGTTGGGATACCCAACTTGGGTAACGAGTGGTAGCTCAACCTTGTGAGGCGAGATGGGTGCTAGCATTCTCTGCTATTGTGTGTGTGGCCCCTTTGTAGCTCGGGGGGCTCAAGGGGAAGAAGAGTACCCCTAGAGTTGGATGGGAGGTATCGGTGAGGTCACATTGGTTGGCAAGCGAGAGCTAGATGAAGCGCACGAGGGACAATGACTTTAGAGCTTTCTCATTTTTCTAAGGTACGCATGTGTATATTTTTATTGAATGGTAGTTTAAATATTTTTCCTGCACCTTCAGTAATGTAATTCTACTGTGTTAAAGTTTATGTTTTATCTAGCGTAACACTATCCAGAGATTTCATTTTTGTCTGCAGTAAATTGTCTTGACGAGCCCAACATTTTATGATCAGAGAACTTAAATTCATCCCAGCTTTATGCTCACTGTGTTTTGAATTTATTTCCCATGGCGAACCCAAACTTTGATTACAATGACTTCTCTGCGTTGTTTTATTGATTTAATACGAAGAAAATTTTAGTTTTTATCTTATGTCCCTTATCCTTTAAGTTATTAGTCCGTGCCTAAGCAGTCGGCCAAGAGCCTAATCGACTGTCTTCACTCTGGTGTTTAAGACTGACATTCAAATGCTCTGTTTTCCTTTTCATGGATGATAATAAAGGATAAATTTTTGCCCAGTGTTCTATCCCTTACTTATCTCTGTGTTTTTCTCTTTGATTAATCTCTAATACTTGTGACTTCTTGTGAATGAATATTTTTTCATTTTGATTGATTCATTGATGAATGATTAGTCTTTGTGCCTTCTTGTGAATGAGTATCTCTTTGTTTTTTATTGATTCATTGCGAAATTATTAATCCTTGTGTTTCAGTGAATGAGTATCTATTCTTTTTTATTGATTCATCTCTGAATGATTAACCTCTGATCTCTGCGTTTTCTTTATGAAAATCTATGTGTCCTCCCAAAAATTTAGTTTGCGACTATCTTTTTATAGACAACATTCACACCATGTTTTTCTTGGTGTTTTACACAACCTTTTCACCTAGTTTTTACATAGCATTCTGGTTTGGATTTTATTGTTTCTTAGTTATGGATATTATTATTATTTACACAGATATACCATATTAACTATGCGTTATGATTGTTGGACATATATTTGAAGATAGGATATCAATGCTATCAATTGTTAATATAGTTATTTCATTTAATAGATAGGAATATTACTGTAGACTTCAATATCTTTGTTAAACCACAATTTATTATATAGACAATATGGTAGACAATGATGCAACTGTTAAGACAATGATTTCATTTAATAGATAATAATATTACTATAGACTTCAATATCATTGTTAATCCAAAATTTATTATATAGACAATGTTATTATTGTAGACAACGATATATTTTTTATATTCTTTATATTTCCAATGATTAGCATTTGAATAGAAAAATTATTGTAGACAACGATATATTATTTATATTATTTATATTTCCAATGATTAGCATTTTAATAGAAAAATTACTCTAGACATTGATATATTCTTTATATTCCTTATATTGTAGACAACGATATGTTCTTTATATCATAGACAACAATATTATAATAGACAACGATTTTTTTTTATAGAGACAACGATCATAGACAACGATTTCTTTTTAATAGACTTAGCAAAGAAAAAAAAGCAATTTGACTTGGGATGGAGAATATTGAATCCAAGATGGAACCTATGTCTGGTGCTCCTCTCTCCCAAACTACTCAGAGGAAATGAACATACATGATAATGGGTTATTTGTTTTTATCATAACATTGGGAAAAAGGTTATCATGTTTTAACTAAAGTCTGAGCCATTTGATTGTTTCACCAAATGTGATTGTCTATTGCAGTGTAAGTACTCACGCATAAGCCAATGTCTCCTTTCACATTTCCTTTTTGTCGTAGTGTAAATACTCATATGTAAGTCAACTTTTTTTTCACTTTTTGCGTTTCTCTGTTTGGCATCTTAGTCTGTTCCACAAGCCAATGACATCTTGGAAAATAAATTTTGTATGTGAAATCATCTCTTTACGTGGATGAATATTAAAACTTCAAGGATCTAAATGAATCCATTGGACAGTCAAATTTCAACCCTATATCCAAATATGGAACAGATGCATTTCCATAATAGGCAAGTTAAAATTTGAATTTAACACTGAATTTAACATTTCCATAATAGGCAAGTTAAAATTTGATGTTATTTAGAATTTGTTATTTTAAAGAGGAGTGTTATTTAGAATTTACTATTTTGATGGGAACGTGTTATTTAATTCTGTCCCTTTTTATGAAAGGTAAATGTTATTTGAAGGTTGTTATGTATGTTAACTTTTGGCTAAGGTAAGATACATTGTGCTAGAATAGGTTCTTGATGGAAAGATGGTATTGAGGTACGTCTAGATGTTTGCAATCTTTAACCCTTTCTTGAGTGTAGTTACATTGCGTAAGATTAATGGTTGAGGGTTCAATAGTTTTTTTTTATAATTTGTTTAATAGTTAAACAGTTAATTGGTTACTTGTGCCTTGTGCCTTAATTTGAATTGTAAATGGTGGTTGGTCGTAGTTGTTACACCACATGTGATTGCCTTGTAGGAAAACAAGAAATCCTTCAGTTGGTTGCACAATTTAAATTCGAATGATGTCACCTTGCGTCTTGTTGACTTGTGATTAGGTGCTAGGGTATAGTGTTCGTGTATTTATTGACATATAATTTAGTCTCCTAGCACATGGGACTTGGTTTAGGTTAAAGCTCTAGTTTTTTTACTGTGCCATAGTTATTGTCGTGCCTATCGCCTTGTGATGGCATGATTCCTAATGAGGGGTTCATTGTGGGCCTGTTTGATAAATGAAAATTATAACCTAACCACAGTCTTATGCTTCCCTATGGGGGCGTTTTGTTCGTTGTTGTATGTTTCCTGAATTGCGTAAGTGGTCTTCATCGTCAAGTTGTGTTGAGTAATTATTGTCGCTATTATCTTCCTTCTTAAAACAAAAAAATAATTTTTTCACTCTCTTTGTGTCGCTTGTAGTCGTAACGACGAGGGTCGTTACATATGCTATTAGAGCGGGTTCAACCCTGCGACTGTGGATCACCATGATTTCCACTGCAGTAAACCCTTGAGTATTAACCTGGTGCTAATTAAAACGTTAACGTGTCTATGCAGTGATCTCGATTAGAGGACGCCACAAAGGTTCGCAACGTGGTGTCGTGGAAGGAGGTGCAAAGCCTCTAGAAGTGTCTGCGTGCTCTGGTTGGTACTAGTATCATTCACCACGAACTCGAGAAGGACAAATTTCCCAAGTTGTTTGGTGCCTCGGACGATGCAGCCTCTGAGGCATGGTTAGAGAATGTGGTTATGTGATTGTCACTTCGTGACTATACCTCCAACATGAGAGTTTGCATGGCTCTCTTTCAAATGAAGGGGAGAGCTCTCCTATGGTGGAAGATGCTTCTGCCACAATTGAGCATGGTCATTGAAGATGTGTCATGGGAACTGTTCAAGGAACGATTTCAGGAGAGGTATCTATCAAAGGAATTTATTGAGCGTCATCTCAACGAGTTCAATGCCTTGCAACAGGGCGGTCGTACGGTGCTCGAGTACGAGGCTCATTTTATTGGAGTTTCTTCGGTATGATCTGCACCTAAATATCGAGAAGATTAAGGTCAACAATTTTGTGTCTGGTCTTAACGTCATCATTCATGCAAAAGTGAGGATACTAATGCCTTATATGTTGCACAATGTTGTCCATAAGGTTGGTAGGAAGGTTACGAGATGTATCCCTAACCTGGGAGAGCTTGTCACTAGGACCAACATGTATGTCATGATCTTAGGATCTTATGAGGTCGTGATCGGTATGGACTAGTTGGAATCGCATGAGGTGATACTCAATTGTAATATGAAATAGTTGAGCTTGGTCAATGATGAGGGACAAAGACCCGTGATTGTAGGTTGGAACCAGGGAGTTTCCCTCAGGTTCATCGTTTCCTTGCAACTATGGGAGAGCATGCACAAGGGATGTAATATTTATGTGATCCTTGCATTAAATGAGAAGGGAGTAGCGGAAGGTCTAGAAAATATTCCGGTGGTGTGAGAGTTTGAGGACGTCTTCCCTGAGGAGTTACCTGGGATGTCGCCAGAGAGGGAGTTGGAATTTACCATAGAAATAAAAATGGGGACTGAACCGATAGCAAGAAATCCTTATCGGATGTCGACCCCGGAGTTACAGAAGTTGAAAATGCAACTGAAGGAGTTGTTGGACCTAAAACTTATACGTCCAAGTGTGTCCCTATGGGGTGTTCCTGTTATCTTCATACAGAAGAATGATGGGTTGTGGACACTCTGCATTGACTATCATTAATTCAACAAGGAAACGATCAAGAATAAATATTCATTAACAAGGATTGATGATATGTTTGATCAGATGAAAGGCGCAGTGGTGTTTTCAAAAATTAACTTGAGATCAAGGTATCACTAGTTACGGATCAAAGAGGACGACATCCCTAAGATCACCTTTAAGACAAGGTTTGGACATTAGGATTTTATTATTTTACCATTTGGACTGACGAACGCCCCAGGGGTATTTATGAGTTTGATGAAGTGGGTGTTCCGCGAATACTTGGACACGTTCATCCAAGTATTCATGGACGACATTTTTATTTAGTCTCGGATGATGGAGGAGCATGACGATCACTTGCGCTTGGTACTACAGTGTCTGCGAGAGAACAAATTGTATGGTAAATTGTATGAATGCTCGTTTTATTAATTGAAGATTCACTAGTTAGGGCATGTCATCTCTGTCAAAGGTATCACTATGGATCCAACAAAGTTTAAGGCTATTATGGAATGTCCGACACAGATGAATGTCCCTGAAGTGCGTAGCTTCATGGATTTAGTGGGATACTATCGACGGTTTGTCGAGGGTTTTTCGAAGATAACAAATCCGATTACGAAATTGCAGAAGAAGAACAAGAAGTTTGTTTTGACCGAGAAATGCATGGAATCATTTCGGAGGAAAAAGGGGTTGTTGAAAAAATCACTGATACTAGAGGTCCCTGACATGGACGTGGACTTCTTGGTATGCACTAACGCATCCAAGGAAGACTTAGGAAGAATCTTGATGCAAGATAGTTGAGTGATCGCTTACATCTCTAGAAGGTTCAGAAGGCATGAGGAGAACTATGCGATGCACAATTTGGAGTTGTTACCCAATGTATATGCCTTGAGAGTTTGGAGAAACTACCTTATTAGATGGAAATTCGAACTAAAAACGGACCATTGTGGACTACAACACATATTTACGCAAAGTGACTTGAACGCTCGACAACGATGTTGGTCAGAATTGCTTATCGAGTACGATTATGAGATTACTTATATAAAATGAAGAATGAACAGAGTGGCGGATGAATTTAGTTGGATAGCATGCATCTTTTCGGTCATGCCTCTTCAAACGAATCTACATGAAAAGATTATAACTTTACAGCACGATGATGACTGGTACAAAGAGGTCAAGGATTTTATCGAACAAAACACAATGATGGTACCAAAATTTGAAGGATTTACTATGGATAACGATAGATTATTGATATTTAAAATTCAAAATTACATACCACCCAATGATGAGTTGAGGAGTTTGATCCTAAACGAGGCTCATAGAGCAGTGTACATGGCTCACTAAGGAGTCACGAATATGAGGGAAGACCTTAAACCCTTATTCTTCTGGAAATGAATGAAGGAATACATAGTCAACTACGTAGCAAGATGTCTATAATGTTAGCAGGTGAAGGTTGAACATAGACATCCGATAGGATTAATACAACCACGTGCTATTCCAAAGTCGAAAAGGGAGGTCATTTCGATGAATTTCATTGTTGGACTGGCACAGACAACAAGGAGACATGACTCGATTTTTGTGGTAGTCGATACTCTCATGAAGAGTGCTCATTTTATTCATGTGTGTACACTGTATCAGGCACCTAACATAGCTAGAGTTTTCATCAGTGAGATTGTGAGGGTGCATGGCATACCTAAGAGGATTATATCCGATAGAGGATCGATGTTTGTAGGAATATTTTGGACTAGTTTCCAAGAGACCTTGGGAACCCAAATTAAATTTAGTACTGCATGTCACCCGGATACAGATGGGTAGACCGAACGAAAAAAACAAATCTTGGAGGAAATTTTGCGTATGTATGTTATGGACCAATAGAAGCGTTGGGAAGAGTTCTTTCCACTGGTAGAATTTTCATATAACAACAATTATCAAATAACCATTAAGATGACACCTTTCTTGTTTCCTTACTGGCGACTATGTCGGATGCCTTTGAGTTGGTATTGGTTTGAGTATAGGGTCCTGGTGGGACTGAAACCGATCCAAGAAATGGAATATCAAATGAAAAAAATAAGACAAAGAATCAAGGAAGCATTGGATTTACAGAAGAGTTATGTCGATGCGCATCGTGTCGATCATAGTTATGAAGTTGGTGATCAAGTCTTCTTGTGGGTGAAACCGCATAAGAGTTCGATCAATTTTGGAAATGGTGCTAAACTCTCTCTTAGATTCATGGGACCCTTCGATATTGTGGAAAGGAAGGGGCCCAAAGCTTATCGATTAGCCTTGCCTGATTCTTTGAGGTGTATGTATGATGTTTTTCATGTATCTGTTTGAGACATTATTTTAGTGATCCTACACATGTTATTGACATGAGTTCCTTGCAGGTATCTGATGAGGGTTCACGATTGAGCCAATTTGCATCCTGTACCATCGCATTCAACAACTACGACATCGAATAGTAGATCATGTCAAGGTCTAGTGGGACAACTATAGTCCACACTTGGCGACCTGGGAAGACGCATATGATATGCGCCAACAATTTCCATTTTTTTTTAACAGATAGACTTATGATACTTTGATATGCTTTATTTCGACACTTATATAATGTGAAACTTTGGGATGAAGTTTAAACCAAGAGGGGGTGTATGTAACTTCTCTCTCTTGTGCACACTAAAAGAACTTATTATTTGAGGACACTTGCGTGCAAGTGATCTGGCTTATTATACTATTGGTCGTTTTGATTATGATTAGGAGATATTTTGGATCTGATGATATGTTATTTTGTTCTATTTACATAGACAAGTGCTATTGACTGGGTTCTCCTGAGTGTGTAGGAATTTGAACATTAAGGATGAAGAGGCATCGATTAAACCCCTTGGAATCCATATCGAGTCAGGGAGTGGACTGTTGGGTTTGAATGTTGTTGATGTGACATATGTACATATGATTAGATATTTCAATGATTGATTATTATTGTTGACATGATTCGTTGATGGATGCATGTTGACGATAGCTTTCCAAAAAGATTCATATTTGGAGTAGACGAGTCACACAAGACAACCAGATACTTTGAGGGAGAGGTGTGGCAACAACCTAGATACAACCTACTAGGACTCCCATTGTGGCTTGAACTATAGGCTAATGATTACCTAGTTCGGGAATACCCACGATGTTGTGAGAGTAGACTATGATAGTTGGTCATGATGATTCTAAGGAGCGCACAATAAGGCAGGGGCCTTATTCCTTAGAGGCCCTTAGTCTCCCATTAAATCACCTGGCGGAGTATTGAATCTAGGGGTTTGATTTCTACCAAATTTAGTCAAGAGGTGAGTGGCACCCTTGGAGCACGTAGTGCATCTTGAAGGGCACATTGCACAAGGAAAATAGAAAGAGGTGAGTGGCACCCTTGGATCACATAGTGCGTATTGAAGGGAACTTCACGCAGGGAAAATAAAAGGAGGCAAATGGCACCCTTGGAGCACGTACTTCGTCCTAAAGGGAATGTCACGATGTTAACTAGTAAGTTAATAAACCTAGTCAGACTTAAAATGAATGATGTGATAAGTAAAGTTTAATGAGTAATTTTTCCCTTAAGAAATGTTGCCAAGCCTAGTGAATTGAAAAGCTAGGTCTGAGTAGAACCTTAGAACGAAAAAAAAACAAAAACTAATTAGACGTATAACATGATTAAAGTAGAAATTTTAATTCCCTAAGGTTCTTGGTATAAAATTTTAATTCACTAAGGTTCTTTTATAAAATTTAATTCACTAAGATTCTTTATATAAAATTTTGATTCACTAAAGGTTCTTTTATAACTAATAAGAGAAATTCAAACTTTAATTATTAAAGTAAAAATTTTAATGGAGGAGTAAATTCATAAAAAAAAGAGTAAATGGTTGTTTGTCTAAACTTGTTAATTCTGAACTTAGTAAAAGAAAAAAGAAAAAAAAAGAAATGGGAAACTAAAAGAAAAAGGGAAACTTAAAGAAAAAGGTGAATGTCTAGCTTAGTAAGGAATCTAGCCTTTGTAACTTTCTATTTATGAACTCAACTAGTAATTAAGTAAGGCATAAGTCATTTAAGAATTTCAAGGGAATATTGGGACACCAATGAGCGTTTTTAGGAATGCTCTTGGTGGGTGAGGGAAATAAGAGTAATTAATTAAATAGATTTTCTGGTGCAACTAGGGGATTGGGTGACATGTGTACGAAAGAGGTTTTTCAAAATTAATTAAATGAAAACGGAATTTAATGAGAATTTTGGAAACTAATTACTTGAAAAATCTATAAAAGAGATGGAGGAGAAGGAGTATGGGGCAGATTTTTTTGCGTAACGTTACATTGCTGAAATTTTATCTTAACTGAACTTTCTCTTGTTGGAGTTGAGATACCCAACTCGGGTAATGAGTGGTAGCTCGACCTTGCGAGGTGAGTTGGGTGCTAGCATTCTCTGCTATTGTGTGCATGGCCCCTTTGCGGCTCGGGGGGCTCAGGGGGAAGAAGAGTACCCCTAGCGTTGGCTGGGAGGTACCGCTGAGGTCACATTGATCGACAAGTGGGAGATGGACGGAGCAGGCAAGGGAAAATGCCTTCAGAGATTTCACATTTGGCTATGGTAGTTTAAACATTTTTCATGTGCCTTTAGTAATGTACTTCTACTATGTTAAAAATTATGTTTTACTCAGCGTAACACTATCCAGATATTTCATTTTTATCTTCAACAAATTGTGTTGATGAGCCCAACATTTTATGATAAAAAAACTTAAAGTCATTCCATCCTTATGCTCGTTGTATTTTGAATTGATTTCCCATGGTGAACCCAAACTCTGATTGCAGTGACTTATCTGCGTTGTTTTATTGATTTAATACGAAGCAAAATTGTGTTTTTATCTTTTTCCCTTATCCTTTAAGTTATTAGTCTATGCCTGAGAAGTCAGCTAGGAGCCTAATCCACTGTATTCACTCTGATGTTTAAGACTGAGATTCAAATGCCCTTCTTTCCTATGCATGGATAATGAGTGAAGGATAAATTTTCTCCCAATGATCTATGCCTTATTTATCTCTGCATTTTTCTCTTTGATTAATCTCTAATCTTCGCGCCTTCTTGTGAATGAGTATCTTTGCATTTTGATTGATACATTGTTAAATGATTATTCTTTGCGCCTTATTTTGAATGAGTATCTTTGTTTTTTTTATTGATTGATTGCGGAATCATTAATCCTTTCATTTCGATGAATGAGTATCTCTGTGTTTTGATTGATTCGTCTCTAAATGATTAACCTCTGATCTCTACGTTTTATTTATGCAAATCTCTACGTCCTCCCCAAAATTTACTCCATGATTCTCTTTTTATAGACAACATTTACACCACGTTTTTCTTGGCATTTTACATAGCCTTTTCACCCAGGTTTTACAGAACATTATGGTTTGGATTTTATTGTTCCTTAGTTATGGATATTATTGTTAGTTACACAACTATATCATATTTAACTATGTGTTATCATTGTTGGACATAGATTTAAAGACATGATATCAATGCTATCAATTGTTAAGAAAACAATTTCATTTAATAGACAATAATATTACTGTAGACTTCAATCAACCCACTGATTCATGATAATTTAATAACCTTCTATGAAAGTTCAATCATTTATACTACTTAAGAACTTGTTCCTTCTATATATATTCCTTAAATATTTGTTGTTATCCTTAAATTAATTTAATTGATAGTTATCCTTAAAGTAACTAAATAATAATCAAAGTCTGTATTTTAACTTTAATAATGTTAGTTTTTTTTTTTAAATTCGGTATGTATGGATGTGGACCTTCAACGAGGATTATTATTTAGAAACTGTTATTTTAATGAGAGGTGTTAATTAGAAATTGTTAACTTAATTAGGAGGTGTGATTTATAAATTTCTAATTTAATGAGGAAGTGTTATTTAGAATTTGTTATTTTAAAGAGGAGTGTTATTTAGAATTTGCTATTTTGATGGGAAAGTGTTATTTAATTCTGTCCCTTTTTATGAAATGTAAATGTTATTTGAAAGTTGTTATCTATGTTAACTTTTGGATGAGGTAAGATACATTGTGCTAGAATAGGTTCTTGATGGCAAGATGGTATTGAGGTACGTCTAGATGGTTGCAATCTTTAACCCTGTATTGAGTGTAGTTACGTTGCACAATGTAACATCCTGCTCTTGCGCACTGAGCAAACTTATTCTTTGAGGACACTTGTTGGCAAGTGATCCAAATTATTATGCTATTAAAACATTGATTTTGATTATGAGGCATTATGGGTTGATGTCATGTTGTTTTGCTGCATTGACATAGACAAGTGCTATTGACTCGGTTTTATTGAGTGTGCAGAATTTTAGACCTCGATGATGCAGAGGCATCGATGGAACCCCTTGGAATCCGGATCGAGTCGGGTAGTGAACTTTTGGGGTTTGATTGTTTTATATGTGATATTAGTGCATCTGATTAGACAATATGATTATGGATATATTTATGACATGATTCGTTGATGATGCAGGCTGACGATAACTTCTCAACCAAACTCACACGTGGAGTAGAGGGGTCACGCACGACTACCAGAGATGTTGAGGGAGAGGTGTGGATAGAAGCCCTGCCACAACCTACTATCACTCACACCGTGGCTTGAACTGTAGATTAACGTTTACCTAGTTCGAGAGGACCCACAATGTCGTGAGGGAAGACTACGACAATCGCTCTCGAGGATTCTAAGGGGCGCGCAATAAGGCGGGGGCCTTATTCCTTAGAGGCCCTTATTCTCCCACAAGTTCACCCGACGAAGTATTGACTCCAGGGGTTTTTTGATGTCTACCAAGTTAGTCAAAAGGCGAGTGGCACCCTTGGAGCATGTGGTGCATCCTGAAGGGAACGTCGCGCAAGAAAAATGGAAAAAGGTGAGTGGCACCCTTGGAGCACGTAGCGTGTCCTGAACGACACGTCGCACAAGGGAAACAAATGAGGCAAGTGACACCCTTGGATCAACTAGGGCGTCTTGAAGGGAACGACGTGTTATTAATGATAAATGAATGAACCTAGATGGCCTTAGGACGAGTAACATGATAAGAAAATTTTAAAACAATTTCCCTAATAAATTGTCCCCCAACATGAAAATTGTCGCCCAACAAGATTTTTTCTATCCTTTTAATATATATATATATATATATATATATATATATATATAATGATGATAATGTTCATTAATCTTGTAAGAAGAAGGGAGTAAGCAATTTAATTGATTCATAAAAATCTGTTGGGACAAAAATTATAAAAAAAAAGGGGGAAATTATTGTTTTATTATATTATGATAATTTAAAATTTATTAATTAAAAAGGGAAAAGGGGAAAAGTTAATTTCTACACCTGCCAAATTGAGTTCTAAATGAAAAGTGGAAAGAGGGAAATATAAAATAATTAGGAAACTAGGAAAAGAGGGAAACATAAAAAGAAAAGGGAAACACAAGGGAAAAAGAAGAAAGTCAAACTTACCAAAGTATCTAGCATTTAAGAGCTTTCTAAATTAACTCAACTTGTAAATTGGTAATGGGTAAAGTCATTAAAACTTGTAAGGGAATTTGGGGACACCTAGGAGCGATTCTAGATATGACTCTAGGTGGGTGAGGGAAATAAGGGTAATTAATTAATTAAAGAAATTAATTTTTGGAGTGTTGACGGGCGAAATTGACCGTCCGTCAACTGGGAGAGTGGAACCGGTCGGGGGTTGTCTAAATAACCCAAGCCGTTTGGAATGGACCACCCTGACGAGTTTAACGGCTCCGTTGGCCACTCTAAGGTCTCCTATGGAAACAAAAGAGAAATGATTTGAGCTAAGAAATCTAACTAATCTAAATAAAACAAACTAAACTATAACTGAATACAAGAAACTAACTAAAATAAAGGAAACTAGAAACTAATAAAACAAACTAAACTAATAAAAAAAACTAAACTAATAAAGAAAACTAAACTAACTACACTATTCTAACTATAAACTACTAACTATTATATATACAAGGTACTAATTATGATTATAATAACTCAAATCAACTCCCTAATTAACAACTGCAATATTTCTTATTCACAAATATACACTATGGACAGCCTACAGATTTGATTAAAATCTGCAAAAATCATGTGCATTTTCTTCACTAAGACAACCAAGAATCTCTTTTTTATCTTTTATGTTTTATGAAAGGAAATAAAAACTACTGAAATTAAACAATCTAATCTATATTACTGAAATTAAACAATGTAATATAAATCTAACTAAACTATTATTTATATTAAACTACTTAACATAAACAGTAAACATCTAACTAATTGACCTGGAAACGCTCCAAGTCTGCCCTGTGTAAGATGACTTCTTAAGCTGTTTGGAGGAAGAAATTCACACCATTTAGTCCTTAAGCTTCTCGTAAACAATCAGCTATGCTGCTCCTTGAAGTATTTTTACAGGACAAACAAGACATAAAGAAAATCATAACAATCTTATGATGATAAATCTTTGCAATAAGGGAAACCTATTATGCAGAAAACTTATATAACAATTCAATCTACGAAGAAGACAAAGCTATCATTCATAAAATGAATCAACAACTGTTATGTCCTTTATCTCTATTGAAAGCAACAAGATATGTATAACAGTAAA
>SNQJ01S0034820.1:113051-124456 GCA_010110895.2 Picea sitchensis | reverse complement strand
CCATCGTGGTCTCTATTCCGCACATCCCCTCTCAGCAGTTCTGCAATAAATTCAAACTGTCATTTACATTCATTGACCTCTTCCTGCAGGTCCATTTACATCACATATGAATACTTATGAGTTTTTCCATAGTCCTTGGCCAGTTCAGTTATATTTACAATCTGGGGGAAACAGGGTGTTACACCACCCTTACAACACGAGAAGAAAAAAATAGAGTAAACCATCTTCTGAAATGAGTAATAATGTACCTCCAAAACAATTGAAACAGGCTGAAATAAAACAGAGTTTAGCAACCCCAGTTTTAGAATATGACCTAATTAAAGATTTGAAAAACTAAGGGCTAATATTTTTGTTTTTGATCTTTTGAAATTTCCTCTCATTCTGTAGAAAATGCTACAAAATATCACAGAAAACAGTAAGAAAAATGATCCTATCAATGAGAAGACTGTAGAAGCCAGTTTCAAAACAACCAAAAATATCCCTACTAAAACGAAATCTGTACCTCCGGATAAAATGGATTTAGCTGAAAAAATTGTATCAAATGTAGATAAAACTGTTTTAGGGACAGCTACAAAAAATCAACAGAATTTTGCTGGTAACGCTCGTAAAAATGTCCCACCTTTTTTGTTAACTTTCGAAATATTTAATAGAAATGTACATAACTGTATGGTTGATTCCGGTGCACCATCAATTGTAATTCCTTTATCTGTGTGTCAAAAAATTAACGCAGAAGTTCAACCTTATGATCTTAAAATCATTCAACTTGATCGAACAAACATCAAGGTAATCGACGAACTTAAGAATGTCTTGGTTAGGTTATCTTCTAATCCTAAGGTTCACCAAATTATTGACATTATTGTTTTTGACATCCATGAAGTATATGGTTTTTTTTTAAGCAGGGATTGGTCCGAACAGCTGCATGGTTATTTTTCCACAGATTGGTCTCATCTGTGGTTGTTGGAAAATGGGCATCCCAATAAAATTAGGATAAATCGTGAACGTTATCTCAAGCATACTGTGATGGATATAAATGATGAAAATGAACCATTTACTGCATCTAATAATTCCTTTGAAATGCAGGGAATGAACACCTTCTTTGGTAACTTCACGACCGGAATTTCACCTTTCACTGATTCTAGGCAACAATCAAAACTTATGACCTATACTCAGTCATCAACTTCAACAAGTGTGTCAAACACTACCGACGAAGTTCAAATCTGGTCGTTGTACTTTGACGGATCCAAATCCAAAGAAGGAGTCGGTGCAGGATGTGTACTCATTGATCCCACAGGTAATAAGACTTCCATTGCCTATCGATTAGAGTTTGAGTGCACCAATAACACCGTCGAATATGAATCTCTTTTGCAAGGACTCAGGAAAGATTTGAATATGGATGTAAGAAATTTAATGGTATTCAGTGATTCTGAAATCGTGGTCAGGAAGGTAAGGAACTTCGTACATTGCTTGTCACCACATCTGAAAAGTTGCCAAACTGAGGTATGGAGTTTTTTCAGCATTTAACATAAATTCCATTCCTAGACTAAGTAATTCGGAGGCTGATTTATTGGCTAATGTCGCTTCTAAACTATTTCTGACAGAAGGTCTTTCTCCTAATGCATTATCGATTGAATTGTTGTTCAGGCCGTCGATCGCTGATAACATTACCAATTGGAGAGTGTTTGACGATGATTAGAAGATCATCAACTTCTTTCATATGGAAGAATCCTTCCAAGGTGTGGTCATCGACGAAGGAACTCATGATGAAAACCTTCGCAACTTCGCGGTAATATCAGATCCTAGATCTCCCGAATCGACATCAGATATGGTGAATTTTGTCCCCAAATATATTGTAAGATTAGAAAAGTTTTATGACTTGCATGATAAATTTAGAGCGTCAGTTAAATGTAAAATGAACAGTTCTTCTTTGACTTATGAGACGGTAAATTTAGGGACTAAGGAAAATCCTCATAATATTAATTTGGGAATGGGATGCCCCAAGCAAGAACGATCTTCCTTTATTAAATTATTTAAATAATTTAAAGATGTTTTTGCCTAGACATATGATGATTTGAAAACATTTGACCCTAATATAATACAACATGTCATCCTCATGAAACCACAAGCTCATCCTTTTTAGCAAAAATTACGAAAGATGCACCCCAAATTAGAATCCACTGTCAAGAAAGAACTGAATAAACTACTAAATGAAAATATAATTTTCCCGGTAAGACACACAAAATGGGTGTCCAATCTAGTTCCTGTAAGGAATAAAAGTGGTGAAATTCGACTTTGTGTTGACTTTCGTAACTTGAAATGAGCGTCTAATAAAGACAACTATCCCATCCCTCCGATGGAACAAATCCTTCAACAAGTGTCTAGTTCTGAAAGACTATCTTTGTTAGATGGTTTTTTGGGATACAACCAAGTCCTCATGTCTCCCTTAGATCAACTCAAAACCACTTTTCGTACTCCATGGGGTACTTATGCCTACAGGAATATGCCTTTTGGGATTATAAATGCCGGGGCCACTTTCCAGAGAGAAATGGACATTTCTTTTCTTGGTCTCATAAATCATTCAGTAGTGTTCTATATTGATGACGTTATTGTTTATTCTAAAAACAAGAAAGATCACTTGTCTCACCTTAGGGATGTCTTAGAACGATGTTGGAAGTACGACATATCTCTCAACCCTAAGAAATAAGTATTTGTGGTAGAACAAGGAAAACTAATCAGGTTCATAGTATCCAATGACGGAATGATCATCGATCCTGACATAACCCAAGCCATTGCCAAACTTTCCCCTCCTTCCACCAAAAAATCCATGCAATCCTTTTTAGGTCAGATTAATTTCATCAGAATATTTGTCCCAAGTTTATCAGAAATGGTAAGACCCTTACAAAATTTAATTAAAAAGGAAATTTAGTATCGTTGGGGACCCCAAGAAAGTCAAGATTTTGATTCCATCAAAAAGGAAATAATAGAAGCTCCTTCCTTGATGAGTCGTGATTTCTCTCGGTATTTCACTCTTTACACCTTCGCCTCCGACCGATCTTATGTCGTTGTGTTAACGCAAAAAAATGTTGAAATAAATTAAATACCCATTGCCTTAATGAGCTCAACTTTCAAAGGGGCTGAACTGAATTACCCAGTCGTAGATCAATAGCCGTATTCTTTTTTTAAAGCAATGAAAGATTTCTAGTCATATCTATTGAAATCCAAAACTAAAGTCATCCTTCCTTACTCAACTGTGAGAAACTTGTTAGTACAAAAGGAACTAGGTTAAAAATGAGCAAACTGGATGACGTCGTTACAAGAGTGTGACCTCTAAATAACCCCTACACAAATTGTTAGAGGTCAAGTCCAATGTAAACTAGTGGTTGATTCGGTTGAAGAACAAGAAAATCAAATGAACATCTCGACTGAAAGTCAGCACAACGGAAAACAAATCAACTGTACACAAGTTGTTGCTAATTCTTGGTATGATGATATTAAATTTTATTTGACACATGGATCTGCTCCTCACCATATTGATCCTAGAAATAGAAGAGAACTTAGGTTAAAATATGTGTCTTTCCAGTTCATAAATGATGTATTGTTTCGAAAGAATTTCGACGGTGTTCTTATGCGTTGTTTGGAAAAATATGAAGCAGGGAAAGTGTTATCTAAACTTCATGCAGGTGAAGCTGGTGGACACTTCGGTGGAGATACCACTACCCAAAAAGTATTAATGGCCCACATTGTTTAAAGATTCCCACACCCTATGTCGCAAATGTATAATCTGTCAAAAGGCTGCTGAACAGGTGAAAAAGGTAGCATTCCCTTTACCACCCGTTACTATAGATTCACCTTTTCAGCAGTGGGGTCTTGAAATCATAGGCCCAATCAATACTTCTTCTTCACAGAAGCACAAGTATATTATTACAACAACTAATTATTTTACCAGATAGTCCAAGGTTGCACCTTTGAAAGTGGTAAACATGAATCAGGTGGTATCTTTCCTTAATTTGAATATCATTACTATATTCAACATTCTCGAATGTTTAGTCTTTGATAATGAATCTTATTTCTCATCCCTAGATATGAATGTGTTCGATTTAGAGAAAGGGATCAAATTAAAATATTCTTCTAGCTACTACCCCCAAGGAAATGGTCTAGTAGAATCAATGAACAAAATTTGATCAAGATTATCAAGAGGAAAGTTTCTAAAAATCACAAGAACTAGCACAATGCACTATTTAATGCACTCTGGGCTGACAGAGTGACACCAAAAACCTTTGTTGGTAACTCCCCTTTCTTCCTTGTCTATGGGAGAGAATAAATCCTTCCTCCTCATGTTCTTCTTCTGTCTTTTCAATTATCACAGAAAGTCCAGGAAGAGGACTGCCCTCCTTTGGAAAGCCGAAATAATGCCTTGTTAAAACTGGAGGAAGTAAGAGAACAAGCGAAGAAGAAGTTGGATCAGCATCAACAGATTGTAAAAATTTGGTTTGATTCAAACTCTTCTTCAGATAGAAACTTCGAGGTAGGATACTTGGTTCTCAAATTGGATAAACTCCACGAGGGAAAAGGGGAACACACCAAATTCCAGAATATGTGGTTGGGACCGTTCGTAATCTATGAAAAACTAGGTCCTATCTCTTTTTATCTACACAATTTGGAGGGATGGAGAGACGCTTTTCCAGTGAATGACCAAGCTCTCAAGAGGTATTTTTCCTGATGATTCGAGATCCACCTCTGTACATATTTTTCTTTCTAAGTTTTCTTTTGTTTTTTATTTTGGTTCTTTTCATTTTGCTTGTTTTCACTTCTTTCTGAATAAAATTATGTCTTGTCACCATTTAGTTTGTGAAGGGAAACCATAATTCCTCATCATAAAGAAACATTCAAGGTCATTTCAAGGTATCAGTGATGTAAATTGTTGAAACTCGGACTAGCAAAAGAAACTTCCCGTTCGGAATAATCTTCCTGGTTTCACTTAATAATCATGAGAATACACAATCATCATTAAAGATCTTTACGTTGTCCCTGTTTTTAAAAGAAAACAACTCAAGTATGTCGTCCTATCCTGGAAAAGTTATTATTATCAGAAAACTAAATCATATCATGATGAAGGTCATCAAGCGAAAAATTAAGTTGGAAAATACCAAGGATTTCAGAGTCTGAATTTTCAACATCACCCCTCTCTCCTTAAGATCATAAAATTTATGACAAATTTAAGTTCTAGAGAGATGTGGGAAGTGTCTGTAAACCCACTGGGATACTAAAAAGGTCTGCAGGCAGTGGGTAAATTCATGCATGATTCCAAGACAACTTCGTCAGGGTACTGAACAGGCCTACTGGCAGTGAAGCAATGTCGGGTTCAAGAAAAATTTTCAAATATAAGTTTTGATATTAATTGTAAAATGTCCTTCATCTTGAATTGATAATTCTTGGATAGGATAGAGGCGTCAGATTGGGTTAAATGAAATCCCTGCTGAGGCTATGGATGTCTATTGGCAGCAATGGCCCTATCAACAGTATCAGAGTCATTGGCTTAAATATCGTCTCTCTCATAATTAAAACTTGTCACCAGATTGCATTTGAACAGAAATACATATGACACTAGAAAGTGGGATGCTTTTGAGTTTGATTGGGATACTTGACTTACTAACAACTGTTATTTAGTTTTCAACCATTCTACTATGTCTTGACATGAATTCTCTGGTGATGCAGAGATAACTGCTTCACCCAGTAAGTCGCCATCATTGGAAACCCTACACAATTTCGTTATTTGAACGATAAACAACACTTTATGTAGCTTCCTTCACTTCATATTATCATTTTAGGATGATTACTGGGTTATAAAAGATGTTCGATAACTCTTTTATATTTTTGTTTTCATGCTTGATTCATGACTGAAAGCATGAATACAACATGAAAACTTAGTTTCGTATTATATCCCTATTCAAAGAATTATTTCAAAGGGTCATTATGCTTGCATCTACTTTATATTTAATACTTGAATGATTTTCCTTTGAGTGTGTTGAATTTTGATATGATACCTATGTTGATTCGCATTTGAATTATAAACATGTTTATTTGAACCCTTTGCAAATCAACTATAGTCATTGCTAGACATGGGAATTAATGTACCAGTATTGTATCATGTACTTGATCTTTTGCTGGCAGAGTGAATTGATAATCTTTTCATTATGAGTTGAGGGTTTTCGTCATGTCCTGGTACGTGAGGTTCTCATTTCCATGAGTTCTGAATCTTTAATAATCAAAACCTTGATGTTTATACTATTACTGCGCAGGGGTTTTGCTTGGTTTGTTTCCCTTTTATTCACTCATATTTGTTTCTCCTACTCTTTCCATCTAAACCCAGAGCTATCTTGAGTCTCCCTCGTTACAATCCAGTCATATTTTTAATGGCTCCTATTGTCTGAATAGATTCGAATGGATCTCAAGCATTGTTGTCTCATGATGATGCAGTCGAGGATTTGAAATGTCAGGGATGGTATACCTTCATCAAAATATTTGAATGGTATAACCTTCCCATGGCTAAGGAATTCACACAAACATTTGATGGGTATAGGGAGAAAGTTGGAGATATCCAGTTGGAAATAACTGAAGAATTTGCTAGTGAGGCCACAAGACTTCCATCCACCGGTCAGAAGTGGTTCAAGAACTCAAAAATTGAAGAAGTGCCCTGGAGCCTCTTCATGAACTCCAGGAAAATCAATTGTTGTGAAAAAGGTATCCATGTTTCTCTCCTTCAAGTTAGATGGCATGGTTTCCTGTCAGTCCCTAAACAGTTTGTGACCTGTGAGGGTCGTTATGGTCTAGTTTTTCTCTATCATATATGATTGCTTATTCACTTCATAGGTTTTCATTTGAATGTGCCTTTCTATTTTCTCAGAAGTCTATACAAGATGTCTAAAAGGTATAAAAAACAGAGTCTTGACTCAATCCTTTTTCACCACAACTTAATCAAGATTTTGTTAACACACCATTTGAAAACCATAGGTGACTGTTGGGATGGATTTTTAGTGAGAAATGGTTTTGTTTCTACCGTCGGCCCTAATTCAGATGAATTGTTGTTAAAAGAACACTTTGACAGTCCAAATAATAAGCTAGCCACAAAACCCCTGAACGAAGTAATTCCCAGTCAATTCCCACATGAGAAATAGGCTATAGAGTGTGAGTGGAATGAACCTCCTATGCATAATTTGGATAATGTCCATAACGCCAATATGAAACACTATGTTGACAAGTCTCACAAATAGTCAAAACAGAAGCACGTAGTGTTAGGGTTCTGAAATAAAAGAGTTGGTCGGCTCATTTCGAGAAGTTTAAGGAAATGATCTAAGCCTCATTTGAGCTCGATCGACCCAATTGAGGTTAATGAGGTCTCAGATCCCAAAATTGAAAATTTCCTCATGCAAGAAGATCTTGATTGTCATAAATCGGATCCTAATCAGACATACAACTTTGTTAATAATCTTCCACCATGTATCAAAGATAAAGGTGAGTTCACTGGTATTAGGCTTGGTCCAGGGATCGTAACAGGTAGTATTGATGCAGCCAGTCTTGACTGTACGCTCCATCAACAGATCATATTTCCTGTGCATTGTGAAGTTTGTCTGCGTTGGATTGAACGATACTATATTGATATTCCAGTTCTCCAAGCTTGAATTAAAACACTCACAAATCACAATGAATTACTCATAAAATAAAATTGTGACCTGAGAGAAAACGAATAGAGACAAGCTAAATGTCTTAAGAAGACAGGCAACATTGTGATAAAGAATGCAGATAGTGTGAATGCCATAACCAATTCCAAGCTATCTTGATCCATGTTTACTCATTGGTTTAAATGGTAAAACGGTTTTTTCCCTCTTATTACAGTCATGTTATTTTTGAATCAAATCAGTTAAAATTATATTTCTTTTACCAATATAACACTGGCTACAAAATTTCTAGATTCTATAGCCAATTCATTTTTATATAAAATTTAGTAATTAGTTGTTAATAAATTATCTAACTTGTTCCTATTTCATTTTCAGGACATGGTATATCTTGATGCTGATTTTATGAGGTGGAACATGTTCGATTTAGATGATTAATATCTCTTTTCTGTATATTTTTGTAAATAAGAAAAACAAATTATTAATTTTTGAAGATACAATTTGATCATGAGTGGTTGTAGGCCCTCCATATTTGTAATATTTTGATCTCATGGGATTTGATCCTATCCTAAAAGATAGGAAGATGAGATTTCAAAAAGACTCTTTAAATACTCTGCATTTTGTAAATGAAAGGCATCTTGGCCTGGAACCAAAGATGGATGAATGACTTTCAAGACTTAATGAAACAACGTACAACATTTTGGCTTTAGTCCTTTGTGAATGATGTTTTATTAATGTTTTGTTTTATTTAATCTTGATATATTAATATGTTGTTTATCTTTAGACTCAATGATATGTTATGTTTTAGGATATCCGTGTTATAAATATCGTTCATGATTTGTTGTTCCAGATATTGAGACTGTGATTATCTTTTCAATTTGAATATCAGGATTAATCCTTGATGTTTAGTTGAACCATGAGATGAGTGTATTACACATATAATTCTCTGAATGTAATTATTTGCGATCATAAGATCAAAAAATTAATATGTGTTCCCCTTTCGTTCTTAAATATCAGTTGCCAATACATTATGTGAATTTATTCAGAACAATTTCAATATAAGTCTATTGCAGATTTATCTCATAGGCATGGCGGATGTATGCTCTTGACTCATGCAAAGGCACAGACACATTTAACGAACTAATATCACGTTAGCTTCTTTGTTTCTAATTTCTATCATTTTATGTATCAGTGAAACACAAAATTTTAGATCAGCTTTGACTATCTATACACCAGTGTTTCATAACTTAGTTAATTCAAGTTTTGTTAGATTTATAATTAGAAAACATAAAATATTCAAATGTTCTTTCTTTATCTGCTTCTCAAAAACAATTATTTTTACATTGATTTCGTAAGTTTCCAGTAAAACTTGCAACTTCTAAATTTTGTTCATAAGCAATATTTTTATGTTTTCTTTCTCTGCTCAAATACACTCATACATATACTTATATTAGACTTTGTGTATATATTATTATTATTTAAAATTATTTAGTTATTCATTTTCTTTACTTTAGGACCTTAGATTGGCTAACAGAGACATTAAACCCATCAAAATAGGTTACACCAAATGGCTTGGGTTATTTGGACAACCCCAGACCGGACATGTTCTTCCAATTGACAGCTTGTCAATTTTTCCCGTCAACACCTTAACACCTCTACATGATATTTCAACATAGTCTAGATTGTCCAATCATCCAAATATACTTCTAAAAACTGATAGATTAATTCTTTGAAGGAAACTATGACTACCCTTGAGAATATAGTTCGTGCATTCTTCAGCCCAAAAGGCATCACTGTGTACTGGTAGGATCCCCATTCTGTGGAGAAGGCGGTCTTGTATCTATCTTCTGGGGATATCTTGATCTGAGGGTAGCATAAGAATCCATCTATGAATGAGTATGCTTCCTGGCCTCCCACATTTTCTAATACCTCATCTGTGAAAGGGGTGGGAAAAGGGTCATTTAGTAAAGCATCATTCAACTTTATCAGATCGACACATATCCTTATGCCTCCTTGCTTCTTCGCCTGGAATACCATAGGGCTTATCCATTCTCATTCTTCTACTGGTTCTATGATTCCAGCTTCCAACATTCTGTCAATTCCTACTTTTACTTTCTTCTTATATATTGGGTTCAGTCTATATGGTCATTTTCTGATAGATCTATCCTCCTATTTTAGAGGTATCTAAATCTCTCCTAGTTGTACTTCTATACCTTTCATCTCTATAAAGGTTGTTGGTAACATGTCATTGTACTCATGCAACAACTCTGTTATTCTTTCTACTATTTTCTCATCCCAATAGTCTCCAATACTGGACATTTTGGGATTATCATTTGTCTCAATATTTAGTTTCTTCACCTTGATTGGTGCAAAAAAAAAATCTGATGCCAGAGATGGACCTTCCACTTCTCTTTATCCTTCAATTTCTGTAATTTGAATGTTGTGTGGGTCATCTTCATCTGGTGCTTCTTCCTACACATGATATCATGGCAATAGCTCTTTCACTTTTTGTTTATTCTATTGTTGATACTCGGTTATAAGTTCAACCTGTGTTTCCTTAATAAATATCACCCCTCTAATTTGTTTGAGTGTTGAATCAATGTTGGGGTTCTCATGTTCAAATGAGAAAGTGAATACAAAATTTTGTTGTAATGTTGTATATTCTGCAATGCCTCCGCACAGTTCCTGGTTTACATACTAGTTTACTAGAATTACTTCCAATCTGTGAATGAAGTGATGAGGCCATTCTTCTGGTGGTGTCATTTTCCATAGTGTTTTCCACTTCTCCAAGTGTTCTACTGGTGTCCCATGTCCATCATATGTCCGTTTTTCATTTCTTCCATGTTATGTGTCAAATCTAATGCGCAGTAATTGCTTACATTGGCACTAGTCCTTGATTGTCTCTTTGTGCGCACCCCGACATATTGCAGGTGTTTCCTTGAGTTTTATGTCTAGAGATAAGAGCCTCTTATTTTATAACACTTCATATTTGTATCTTGTTAGGAATTCTTCTAATTCATTCACCCCATGAAAACTGGGAGGTTCTTTTATCTCTATACCTACCCATCTTACTGCGCAGTCTATTCTTGCGCACCTTCTTGTAGATACTTCATGTAATCTATGCTGCCAATTATCCAACCTTGTATTTGAGTCTAAAGCGCATGATGTGATGCTTCTCCAGTTGAGTACTCCATATGCAGTTGGATTCACATAATATTCTTCTCGTGTGGTGGTTCTGTATAACTTTTTGATTTCCTCCAGGCCTAAGCAAGTGGGTTCTACAAAATTTTCTCCTTCTGATGGGTCTAATGGTGCAACGACTTTTTACTCCCCTGAATCGAATGTCATATTCCTTTTCTTCAAATTTATTATGTCCTGGTTTTCAAATTCCCAATCCAAGCCAACCAATGCTAGATAAGGTGTTGTGCCATCCACTATTTCTATCACTTCAAAATCGTCTTTAGTGCACACCCCATCCAGATCTATTGTCACACCCTTTATCCTTCCAATTGGCAGAGCCCTGTGTTTATTTGCTAGTTTCAGTTGAATAGGTGAATATACTAATGTCGGGTTTCCCATACATTGCCATGTATTCTTGGGTAACACATTTACTTCGGAGCCTAAATCCAGTATAATATCCCCCATGTTGACATCTCCAATGTTGGTATTCAATATGAAATCTCTACTTGTCCTCCTCCTTGTATGGAAGTGATTAAGTGTTTTCTTCTCTATCTT
>SNQJ01S0034820.1:92392-113041 GCA_010110895.2 Picea sitchensis | reverse complement strand
GGAAGGACACGTGTCAACATCCCGGAGGAGTTATCAGGACAACAGGGTTACCGGGGTTTTGTTGAGTCTGAGAATCGAGACCTTGTGGTCCTCTAAATCCCGAGAACGGATCTTAGCCGTTGATCTCGGAAGGACACGTGTCAGCGTTTGGGAGGCGTCGGGATTCCTACCGTCGGAGATATAGGGAGTATAGAACCGTTACAGATTGAAATCACGATACGCGATTTCCCGATAGGATCTGAGCCGTCCAACAGCAGGGACACATGGCAGAGGATCCTAGAGAGTCGGAGTTCGGCATATCGGGGTTTTTGAATACCTAGAACTCTTGCCATTTGGAATCACGATCCGCGATTTGCCAATAGGATCTGAGTCGTCCATCTGAGGGACAGGTGTAGGAGATCAAGGCGCTATCAAAGTTTGACGCATCGGAAATTCGGAGTTCTCGAGGCCATGAGAACCAGGACTTCATANGTTTTGTTGATCGGAGTTTTCGATGGTAAGGAAGTTGTGCAACAGGAAATCACGATCCGCGATTTCCCAATGAGATCTGATCCGTTCATGACGAGGACGCATGTCAGAGGATTCTGAGGGATCGGGGTTCGGAAATTCGGGATTCTCGATGACAAGAAACTCACGACAGAAGGAATCGTGAAATGTCGAAACGCGACAGTCCCCTATTCATAGCACTTCAGTGGAGGACAGGTGTCACTCCACGCCATCATAAGGAGTGTGGGCCATGGGCGCCAGAACAAGGGACAGATGTCGGAAGATCAAGCTTGGTCGTGAGTCCACGCCAAGTGGCATCGGGGATCAGGGAATCAGAATTTGCGAAGGCTTGTGCATCGTGATATCATAAACCCCGAAACCCCGATGGGTAGCTATAGAAGCTACGGACATATGGTAGCAGGTCACATGAGAACGGCGCTAGCCTAGAGGGCTAATGCGTTAGGGGCATATTGAGGATCGGAGAATCGTGAGTTCCGAGGACTCGTGAATTGCGACATCGGAAATCCCGAACTCCGATAGGAGTTGCCCCGAAAGGAGATAAGACCACGGCCGTAAAGGCAGTGAACCACAGGCTTGGCCTGGGAAGCTCATGTGTGAGGAGCGCATCGGAATTTGGAGGATCGCGAGTCATAGGGGTGAATGAGTTTTAACCTTAGAAACCCCAAATCCCGATATTGAACCAGGGATTGGCATTTCGCTAATGCCGGTTTGTGGAGATTTCTCATTTGTGGGAGATTAACCCCAATTTTTTTTATAAAATTACGATAGTGGGTGTGTTACAGGTGGACAGTTTCAAAGTTTTCTTGGAAAATAGTGTCAGAAAAGTTTCTTAGGATATTAGGAGATGAGTCCTCTTCTTCAGGTACTTCTTCCTCAACTATGTCTTCAGAACTTTCAGGAGGGACAAAGTTATCATGTGCTTCCAGAATGGTTTGCAAAGTGTATTATAAGATTTCGAAATTAAGACCTTCAGTGGTTGGGTTTGGCCAATTGGGAGGAAAAGGTTTTCTGAAAGGTGGTTTAAAACCACCTTTTCTTGAGGATGCCTCTTTGACCGATCTCTTCAAGTCAATGACTTGATTCGATAATTTTTGGAAAACCTTTTGCAAGCTTTCTAGATCTAAAGTTTTTGGTTGACTTTTAGTGTGAGGAGGCCTAGTAAGGATTTCTACTTTCTTTTTAGAAGATGAAGTTGTTTCAGCTTCACTATTGAGATTATCCTTTAAGCTTAATATGTATTTTTCAATTTGGCTTGCCTCCTCGAAGGCTTCCAACAATGTAGACTTTTTAGACCTTTTAACCCAAATTTATATATTATTATGTAGATATTTGGTTTAATATGAAACAATTAGACTCTTAGCAGGCATTGAATCTATGGGAATTCGATTTTTTAATGTAAGAAATATTTGTTTGAAATATTTTACTTTCTCCTTAGGGTTCATTTTTAGGATGGAAAGTTCCATAACCAAGAATTTAGGAGATTTATTGTCTCCAAATTTCTCTAAGAAGCAAGTTTCAAATTTGTCCCAAGAGATAATGGTCTGGGGTTGTTGGTTGAAATACCATGTGGAGTCATTGCCCTCAAATGTATAAGGAAATAGTCTGCATACTACATCTTCATGCTATGCACTTCGGAGTCTAATGGCCAACATAAAATTCTTTATGTGATCCTCAATAGATTTTTTAAAATCTGGATCAAAATTAGGCAACCATTTATTCTAGTGTTTTGGTAATGGATGTTGAGGACCAGGTACAACCACGACATCTTGATCGAGCCAAGGTTTGGCATGATTGTTTTGGTTTTCCATGGGTGTTGGTGGTGTCGAAGGCTGAGATGATTTAGACAAGGAACTGCCTTCATCTGATGATTCTCCTCCTAAAGAGGATGGAGATGAATGAGGTGGGGAAGGTGGATTACCAGATCCTCCGGCTTCAAGGATAGGTGATTCAACAAGATTTGTCATATTATCTCTTGAAGGGTTCAAAAGTAGACCAGTGCCTTCAATTTGTTCTCGGATATCCGAGAAATCTACAGGTTGATTAAGAGGCCTATCGGGTTTTCTGATATGGGCCAAGGCACTATGTGTCCTTATAACTGACTGATGAACAATTTCTTGTACATCAACCCCTTGAGGAGCTAGTGTCACTGGTTCAACGAGAAACTCAATATTGTCATTTGAAGTAGTTGTTGTTTCATAAGTAACGTTGTTGTTCAAGAAACTACATGTTACTACAAGGGAGGGAGCATCTGGGCGAGGAGTCTTACGACTTCCCGGTGCCATCAATTGAAATCAGGCCCTCCTTCTAGCGCCATTTGTTGTCAGGTAAAATTGGCAAGCCATCAACTAGAAGAACAGGTCTGGTCTGGGGTTCTCCAAATAACCCAAGTCGTTTGGTGTAACCTGTTCTGATGAGTTTAATGGCTCTGTTAGCCAATCTAAGGTCCTAAAGTAAAGAAAATGAATAACTAACTAATGTTGAATAATAATAATATATACATAAACTCTAATATAATTATATGTATGAGTGTATTTGAGATGAGAAAGAAAACATAAAAATATTGCTTATGAACATAATTTACAAGTTGCAAGTTTTACTGGAAACTTACGAAATCAATGTAAAAATAATTGTTTTTGAGAAACAGATAAAGAAAGCACATTTGAATATTTTTTGTTTTCTAATTATAAATCTAACAAAACTTGAATTAACTAAGTTATGAAACATTGGTGTATAGATAGTCAAAGTTGATCTAAACTTTCTTGTTTCACTAATACATAAAATGAAAGAAATTAGAAACAAAGCAACTAACTTGATATTAGTTCGTTAAATGTGTTTGTGCCTTCGTATGAGTCAATAGTATACAACTGCCATGCCTACGAGATAAATCTGCAATAGACTTATACTGAAACTGTTCTGAATAAATTCACAGAATGTATTGGCAACCGAGATTTAAGAATGAAAGGGGAACACATATTAATGAAGTGATCTTATGATTGCAAATGATTACATTCATATAAATCTATGTGAAATACATTAATATCATGTTTCAACTAAACATCAAAGAGAAATATTGATATTCAAATTGAAAAGATAATCACTGTCTCAATATCTGGAACAACAAATCATGAACAATATTTATAACACGAATATCCTGAAACATAACATATCATTGAGTCTAAAGCTACACGATATATTAATATATCAATATTAAATAAAACAAAACATTAATGAAACACCATTAACAAAAGGCTAAAGCCAAAATGTTGTACATTGTTTCATTAAGTCTTGAAAGTCCATCTTTGGTTCCAGGCCAAGATGCCTTTCATTTAAAAAATGAAGAGTATTTAAAGAGTCTTTTTGAAATCTCATCTTCCTATATTTTAGGATAGGATCAGATCCCATGAGATCAAAATATTACAAATATGGAGGGCCTACTGCCATTCATGATCAAATTGTATCTTAAAAAAATAATAAAAGTTTGTTCTTATTTACAAAAATAAATAGAAAAGAGATACTAATCATCTAAATCGAACATGTTCCACCTCATAAAATCAACATCAAGATATACCATGTCCTGAAAATGAAATAGGAACAAGTTAGATAATTTATTAACAACTAATTACTAAATTTTATATAAAAATGACTTGGCTATAGAATCGAGAGATTATGTAGCGAGTCTTATATTGGTAAAAGAAATCTAAGTTTAACCGATTTGATTCAAAAATAACATGACTGTAATAATAGGGAAAAAACCATTTTACCATTTAAACCAATGACTAAACATGGATCAATATAGCTCGGAATTGATTATGGAATTCACACTGTCTGCATTATTTATCACAATGTTTCATGTCTTCTTAAGATGTTTATATTCTCTCTATTCGTTTTCTTTGATGTCACGATTTTATTTTATGAGTAATTCATTGTGATTTGTGAGCATTTTAATTTGAGCTTGGAGAAGTAGAATATCAATATAGTATTGTTTAATCCAATGCAAGAATACTTCACAATGCATAGGAGAGACAATATGTTGATGGATCGTACAGTCAAGACTGGCTACATCAATACTACCTTTACATTCCCTGGACCAAGCCTAATACAAGTGAACTCAACTTTATCTTTGAGACATGGTAGAAGATTATTAACAAAGTTGTATGGCTGATTAGGATCCGATTTATGACAATCATGATCTTCTTCTATGAGGGAATTTTCAATTTTGATATATGAGACCTCATTGACCTCGATCGGGTCGGTCGAGCTCAAGTGACGCTTAGATCGATTCCTTAAACTTCTCGAAATGAGTCGACCAACTCTTTTATTTTGTAACCCTAACACTGCATGCTTCTATTTTGACTGTTTGTGAGACTTGTCGACATAGGGTTTCATATTAGCGTTATGGTGATTATCAAAATTATGCACAGGAGGTTCATTCCACTCACACTCTACAACCTATTTCTCATGTGGGAATTTACTGGCCATTACTTCGTTTAGGGGTTTTGTGCCAGGCTTATTATTTGGATTGTCAAAGTGTTCTTTTACCAACAATTCATCCGAATTAGGGTTGACAGTAGAAACAAAACCATTTCTCACTAAAAATTCATCCCAACAGTCACCTGTGGTTTTCAAATGGTGTGTTAACAGAATCTTGATTAGGCCATGGTGAAAATGGCTTCAGCAAGACTCTATTTTTTATACCTTTTAGACATCTTGTATAGGATTCTGAGAAAATATAAAGGAACATTCAAATGAAAACCTATGAATTGCATAAGAAATCGTATATGATAGATAAAAACTATACCATAACGACCCTCATAGGTCACAAAATATTTAAGAACTGACAGGAGACCATGCCATCTAAATTTAAGCAGAGAAACATGGATACCTTTTTCATAACAATTGATTTTCCTGGAGGTCATGAAGAGGCTCCAGTGAACTTCTTTGATTTTTTTGTTCTTGAACCACTTCTAACCGGTGGATGGAAGTCCTATGGCCTCACTAAAAAATTCTTTAGTTATTTCCAACTATATATCTCCAACTTTCACCCTATACCCATCAAATGTTTGTGCGAATTTCTTAGCCACACGAAGGTTATACCCTTCAAATATTTCGATGAAGGTATCCCAACCCTGGCCTTTCAAATCCTCGACTGCATCATCATGAGACAAAAATGCTTGAGAGCCATTCATCTCTATTCGGACAACAGGAGCCATTAAAAATATGACTGGACTATAATGGGGGCAACTCAAGATAGCTCTGGGTTTAGATGACAGGAGTAGGAGAAACAAATCTGAGCGAATAAAATGGAAACAAACCAAGCAAAACCCCTACGTAGTCATACCATAAACATCAAGGTTTCAATTATTGAATCTTGAGAACTCATGGTAATGAGAACCACGCATACCAGGGATTGACAAAAACCCTCAACTCATAATGAAAATATTATCAATTCACTCTGCAGGCAAAAGATCAAGTACATGATATGATATTGGTGCATTAATTCCCATGTCTAGCAATGACTATAGTTGATTTGCAAAGGGTTCAAATAAACATGTTTATAATTCAAATGCGAAAATCAACGTAGGTATCATATCAAATTCAACACACTCAAAGGAAAATCATTCAAGTATTAAATATAAAGTAAATGAAAGAACAATGACCCTTTGAAAGAATGCTTTGAATAGGGATATAATATGAAACTAAGTTTTCATGTTTGATTCATGCTTTCAGTCATGAATCAAGCATGAAAACACAAATATAAAAGAGTTATCGAACATCTTTTATAACCCGGTAATCATCCTAAAATGATAATATGAAGTGAAGGCTGCTACAAAAAGTGTCATTTATTGTTCAAATAGAGAAATCGTGTAGGGCTTCCAACAATGGCGACTTACTGGGTGAAGCAGTTATCTATGCATCACTAAAGAATTCATGTCAGGACAGAACAAAAATGGTTGAAAATTAAAGAACATTCGTTAGTAATTCAAGTATCCCAATCAAACTCAAAAACATCACACATTCTAGTGTCAGATGTCTTTCTGTTCAAATGCAATTTGGTGACAAGTTTTAATTATGAGAGAGACGATATTTAAGCCAATGACTCTGATACTGTTGACAGGGCCACTGCTATGAGCAGTCATCCATAGCCTCGGCAAGGATTTCAATTAACCCACTCCGACGCCTCTATCTTGTCCAAGAAATATCAATTCAAGATGAAGGACATTTTACGATTAATATCAAAATTTATATATGAAACAATTTCTTGAACCTGACATTGCTTCGCTGCCAACATAAGGCTAATGTTGGAAAGATGCAGGAAGTGTCAGATATCATTAAATATCCAGAAGTTCGTCTTTGGTACACCTTTTGGAATACTATTGGGACATATAGTCTGTAAACAAGGGCTATTGGTGGATCCTGCAAAGGTTGCAGTCATTATTAACTTACCACCACCAAAATCAGTACTCCAATTGAGAGAAACATTGGGACACACATGATACTATAGGAAATTCATAAAAGGGTATGTGCATATCATTGCGTGAATGGAGAAATTGTTGAAGAAGGATAGTAAATTCCAGTGGAATGAGGATTGTTAGCGAGGTTTGGACACTCTAAAATAAACAATGGTCACAACACCTATACTAGTATTTCCAGACTGGGAAAAGACATTTAATGTTCATGTAGATGCATCACACATAACACTTTGAGCTATTCTGGCACAACCAAGAGTAGGAGAGTTAGACCGTCCTATAGAATTTGCAAGCAGAAAACTATCAGAGTCAGAGCAGAACTACAATACTACAGAGAGAGAAGGCCTAGCAATGGTATATGCACTACAAATATTCAGACACTATCTACTTGGGAAACACTTTAAAATGTTCATAGATCATTCTACCTTCAAGTACCTAGTTAATAAGCCAATGTTGGGGGGGATATTCTGTAGATGGTTACTTTTATTTCAAGAATTTGAATTTGAAGTGATAGTCAAATCAGGGAAGTTGAAAGCAGGACCCAATCACCTGTCAAGTATCACCAATGGAGAGGAACCTACAAATCTAGAGGACAACATCCCTGATGCACAGTTATTTTCATTCCAATTTGTTGATGAATATTTTTCTAACATCATTGAATACTTGAGTACAAGAACTGCACCAAAATAATTCAACACTGTGCAGAAGAAAAATATGGTAGTGAGAGGTGCAAACTATCGATTGATTGCAGGACACTTATACAATATGGGCGCAGACAACATCTTGAGAAGATGTGTACTAGAACATGAAAGGCCTAGGATTTTAGTAGAGTCTCACAAGGGAATAGTTGGAGGACATTATGTAGGAAAATATACCACGCAGAAGGTATTGCGCACATGACTATGGTGGCCAACCATTCACAGAGATGCAAAGGACTACTACCAGAGATGTGATGTATGTCAGAGGGTTGGAAAAACTAATAGACAAGATGAGATTCCCCTAAGACCACAAGTAACCTTGCAAGTATTCGAAAAATGGGAAATAGACTTTGTGGGACCAATTAAACCACTAGCAAAGAGGTCAGGAGAAAGGTATATCATTACTGCAATAAAGTACTTAACTAGATGGGAAGAAACAACACTAGTAAAATATTGTAGCACAGAGACAACAACACACTTCCTATTTGAGAAAGTGATCACTAGATTTGGATGCCAAAGTATTTTGACGAGTGACCAAGGCACTCACTTCATCAATAGTACTATCAAGGCTATGATTTAGGAGTTTGAAGTCTATCATCAAAAGATTACACCTTATCACCCTCAAGTAGATAGTACAGTGGAAGCCTTTAATAAGATCCTAGAGAATGAATTGACAAAAATATGCAATGTCAATAGGGATAATTGGGATTTGAAGATACCAACAATATTATGGGCATACAGGACTACATGCAAAAAGTTGACAGGACAGACACCATTTAGGTTGGTGTATGGACAAGAAAGAGTGGTGCCATTTGAATTTTTGGTACCTAGTCTGCGCGTAGAAGCAATCACCAACATGACAGAATGAGGTGCAATACAAGAAAGGCTAAGTCAACTGATGGAGATGGAAGAAGATAGGATTCTAGCAGGATTTCACCAATAAGTACATAAAGAAAGGGACAAATATTGGCATGATAGACATATTAAAAGGAATATTTTCGAGGAGGGAGACCTAGTCTTGGTGTATGACAGTAAATTTCTTCAGCATCCAGGAAAATTCACAATGCATTGGTTGGGACCATATGAAGTGAAGACTGTCACAGAGGAGGGAGATGTATAGTTGAAATATTTAGGAGGTAAATAGATGAGAGGAATGATCAATGGGAGTCGATTGAAGTTGTATAGGAATAGTCGACCTCCTAGTACTTAGAAAGTTACCGCGCAGTAAGAAGATATGTATATAGTGTATTATAGTAGAAGTAAGGGAGAGAAAATGAGAAAAAAATAGAAAGAATAAAAAGAAGGAAATCCATAAAAATTAAAAAGGGGATAAAAATAAAAAATAGATTGACGCACATGGAGGGTCTTGATAGAATAAAATTGGTAGAACATAATAGTGCACTACAAGAAAACCAGGGTTCAAAAACATTATGTGCAGATGAGTAGTTAATGGGAAGAAAGGTACAACACGCAGGAAACACAACAAAAAGTGAAAAAGTGACAACTCTTAGTGCAACATAGCTATCACTTGTCTATCCCGCTATAAAATTAGAAAAAGGGGGGAAAGAAAACCATTGTATTATTTGCTAAGGAGAAAAACACAGAGTTGAGCATAAGAGCGACAAATTGTGAATTTTCACTACCATCTGTCAATTTGGAAGCCTGTAATTCGGATTTCCTCGGCATGTCACCACCAAGGGTTAGAGTGCCAAGCAAAACTGGACGAAACACATGGAGTATCACTTGAGCGCCACATACCGGAAAAAATGAGATGCCCAAAATGGTGGATGTGGACAAAATCCACACACCGGAGTATGCTTAGACCACATTTCATGTGAAAGAGGAGAAGGAACCCACAAAGGATCCCGAGCAGGTGGAAGAGGACATCGAACGAACTGAATCTGACTCGTCCAGGGGAAAAGGGCCGCAACAAGAAGAACCAACCACGGGTTCCACGCAGCAGGGCCTAGAGCCAGAACCAGAGAATGAAACATAGCAAGATGTTGTACCAGAGGGTGGGGTATCATACCTGCAAGGGAAGAATAAGGAATGAGCATAGAGTAGTGTGCAAGGATTACAACTTGTATAGGAAGAATTGGACATAGTGATGCCAAAAATTACCAAGGGAGTGAAGACCAACGATAACATTGTAGGAGGAGTCGATAGCCTTAAATACTCTAACCATGATCTCTTTGATGCCATAAATTTCCCATATTTGGCAGCACAAATATACCTAGAGAGCAGGGGAGAAGGCCCATCAGACGCGTCACTATTGGAGCATGCACAGTGGATCCTGGGATTGTACAACACCGACATCATGAAATTATTAGACATACCACACTTCAGGAGTAGGAAACACATAAGCGAATGTGTCAAAAACTTGTTAGTGAGGGTGCATGGAGGAATCTTTTAGATGGATAGGCCAGTGCCTATAAACGTCAACCTCATCACAGTGATTACAGAGATACCCACAGACCTGGAGAATCCAGAACAATACCTAGAAGACAAAAATAAGGCGAAAGACATATCAAATGAGATCAAAGAAAAGTATGGCACAGAAAGGGGTAACAAAGGTATCAGTATCAGTGACATCAATGATCCTGTGACATGATTTGCAACAATATTTCTCAGTTGTAAATTAATGCACAAGTTTCAAAAAGAAAAATTGTTCGCAGGAGTAGTAGCAGTTGTGACACAGTGCGCAAAGGGATGCTTGAAGAGTTGGGGCCCTTATCTGTCGAACTCATTCCCTGAAGACTACAAGGAAGTGAAATACTAGGGCTCTCAGTTCCACTATTCATGGTTACTCATCCTCATTTCACTTATGGGGTGGAAGGAACCCACATACATCATATTCTTTCCAAGGAAAGGAAAATGTGGCACAACGGGCTACACATCCCTTCACAGTACAACTGATCCCAAAAAGAATAAACTCAATAGTGACATGTTCACGATATACTTGACAGAGATCTAAAAGAGAGTCACAAAAACATGGAGGATTCCCATATAAATTATCCAAGAGTTTGGGAAGATAGCGAACTTCTAGGCATCGCGCCACAGTATGTGTCTACAAGCAAAGAGGGCTCTAGCTAAGGAGTGGCTGCAATTGAAGTACTGTGTAACAATGTAGGACATCCATATGGAGGTCCAAGAATGACCCGAGGAGTGGAGAGTTCCAACAATCCCAAAGACAGTGCTAGGAGAACGAACGAGGATGTAGGATAGAACATTCCCTGCACAGAAGGAAGACACAAATGGAGAAAGAACCAAGAAATATACGGCATAGGGCCAAGAAGGGGACATCACTCCCATAAAAAATAAAACCAAAATGAAGAGTCCATCCCAATGTGGTTCTACACAGGGATCATTGTGCACAAAGAGGACAACAAGAGAAACAATAGAACAAGTTCCCTTGAAGGAAAAGTAGAAGGAGACATAAGAAGTCTCAATGGAATAAGGAGAAGGGAAGGATACTGACAGGGATACACAGATGCCAGAATCATCTGAACCACTAGAAGCCTAAAGGAAGAGAACAGTGGAGAAACCAAGTGGTTCCATAAATAAGGCAAAGGCCCAAGGAAATCCCATGCAAACATCATTGACAACAGATGACATGGAGTTGATACCCACAACAATAGAGGATCGACTTTTAGACGTGTGGGAGAACGTTTAGAACCACAAAGGTTCAATTTTGGAGAAAATCCAAGAGGTGAAAACTGCACTGGAGTAGTTAAAGGTCAAAAGAGAGAAACAACAACAAAAGAGAGAAGTGCCAACGAAACAAGGGGTACTGGTGGGTGAGAAAGTGCATATCATGGTGCAGGGGAGTGTAAACTTCAGGATTACTCCTGAAATGTTTTTCATGGATAAGGAGACAACACAAAGGCCGCTTAGAGAGATTGAGATGTTGGACTTGGTGTTTCCCAAAATTCCAACCAAATCACTTTATAAATTTCAAGTGAGTGTCGCACAGTAAATTCAGTCTAGTTAAAGATCCAATGCGACAAATTTATAGTTGGTGTAGGAATACAACACCTCACTGAAGGAGGCACTTAGCCAATAAGGGAAATAGAAGAAGATGGAATGGTAGAAGGTGGATGAGATGGAAAACTAGATCTGCGTAGTTTTTCAATCCATCTTGAACAACGAAGGAATACAAGGAGTGTAAGCGTAGGAGAAAATGCAGAGGATAGTGCACATGATGAAAAACTACAAGGACCAGATCAAAGAGCTTGAGGAGCATACAGTTCCCATAACTCCTCCATAAATCAGAGTGAAAAGGGAGCGAGACACGATAGCTTCTGCAGAGAGAATCGCGCAGAATATACACAGGCTGATAGAAATGTTGGAGAAGAGATCCCAACTATGGACACAACTTCAATAGGATGAAATCTTACAAGAGTTGCAAGGGAAGGAGGAAAAACTACATGTATCCATGGAAGACATCAAATAGAGACAGATAACTATGTCACTTCTAGAAAATATCAAAGCTACCATGGATATGAAAACCTTACAAGCAGAGGAAAAGGTAGTACAAGAGAAAAAGATGACACGACAGGATCAGTTTGAGCCCCTGAAAGAAAAGGAAGAACAATTGGTCATCGAGATCAAAGAAACAAAATTGAGTGTAGAGCACATCGCAGTGGAAGGAGGAGAGCTACTACAAAAAACATTCATCATGCAACTCATGGAAGATATGGTCAAAAGGAGTAACCAGGCTTAGGCACAGTGCCATAGAATCACCAAAATGTATGATGTGCTAGCATAAGTAGTGACAAAAAATGGAGTTAGAAAGTGACTTGGGATGAGTCATGATGTCATTTTTGGGGGCATGTTGGGTGTAGGCCCAAGTTTGAGGAAAATCAGCACATGTAAGACAGACACGCATGCAGGAAAAGTAGCACATGTAAGGCATACGCGCATGTAGGAAAATAAACATGTACAATACAGATGCACATGTAGAAGAGGAAATCATGCAAGGAACACATGCAATTAGACCTATCCATGATAGGGTTAGGGGTTTGGTAAGAATATGTAATGCTTGGTAAGCCAAAAATATGTATAAGTAGGTACCTAGGAGGTCTAGGTCGGGGTTCAAACATGGTACAGTAGTCGTTGTTTCTTAATGCTTAGGTTTGATGAGAGAGGACTAGAATGACTATAAACCCGATATGTTTTGTAAGTTGTTGAGTTGAGGAGGGGAAGCAGGGTATATATTGAGGGTTAGATCATATGATGATGAGCCTGGTGTGATCTAGTCGGCCTCATTATAGATATCAACCCGCAGATGGAGAGTTGTAATGTGCATGGCGCTGCAGTTTTGGAAACACCATAATAAAAGAGAAAAGAAGCCAAATCTTTGTGGACGTAGCCCAGGAGGGGTGAACCGCAGTAGATAATGTGTTATTTTATTGAATATTGTGTATTTCCTTTACTGTCAATGATTAGATGTTATACAAATGCATGAATGACAATTTAGATCTGCTATTTTCCATGCATGAATAAGAATGACAGGATATTTTTAATACCCCAAGGTCGAGCCCCTAATTTTTAAAATCATGAATTACAAACATGGTTCATAGAATGGTGAGCCAAGTAATGATAAGCTAGAAGGATTATGCGATAGTTGGGCCAGAGATCCTAGGATGATAAGGCTAGGAGTCTGTTTTGTATCTGTAAGTATTCAAATAATTAATTTAAAAGAATCACTGCGTGTAGACCGACCACGATGAAAGATTATGGGGGACTAGGCTCCACTAAGATGCGTAAGGTAAGGGGGATGAGGGGCTAGAAAAAGGGTATAATATTAAGAGCTTAAAACTGAGAGAACAATATATATTATTCTAAATATTGTGAGGAGGATATGAATTTATCCTAAGTTCTTTTTGGGAAGGGGAACAACTTCCAAATGGAGAGGAATGTGCTTCATGAGCACCATGTGTCATCTTAGGCACATGCAAATATATGTGGGGATTTTTATTTTTCAGGGATCCTTTCTCCATTCCTCCCATCCATTGTTGAAAGTAGTAAAATGGTGAACGCTATTGTTGAACCCTCCACCATCCTGAGCCTCTACAACGATCCCAAACTGATCTCTTTGTTGAACTTGTACCTTGTGGGTTGCTTGTGTTTCGTTCTGCCACTACCATGCCCCACATCCAATTTCTTTTGTGTCCATCACCATTTCTCATGTGTTAAGGAGATGGATAGAAGAAGCAGGTTGTCACGCCTGTAGTTGGAATAGGTGGGTTGTCAGGCCCATGGTAGAAGAAGCAGGTTGTCAGGCCTGTGAGAAACTCTCTCTAGGTGAGAGATTTTGTTGGGGAAGTGAGTTCTACTGGAGGGAGTCTAGTAGCATATACAGAGCTATGAGAATTCCTTCCTATAGACTGTTGTTGAAAGCGGTGGGCATAAGTGGATCCTTGGAGGAAATCCTCCCCATAGACTGGTGCAACTTCTTATTGTCCTTTCCTATCCTAGGTATCCCTTTCTCAGTGGAGTCTAGTCCCAGCTCGAGGGTGAACCACTGCTGAGAGTGATGAGAAATATGGTCTAATGCTGGGAGGTTCATGGAAGGCCTGCATCCAGTCCGTGCACAATTAAGAGATAAGTATCATTTTTGTGCTTAATGTTTAATGATTTATTTTAGTGCATGCATGTCATTCTTATAATACTATCATGTATTTTGAGGCATGTATGCTTTCATGTTATCTTTGTTTATTTCTATTAAGTTTATATGTGATTTATTCCACAAAGAGATATATCTGTCATTTCCCAGCAGGTCTATGTCTGGGCATGGGAAATTTTAATTACCTATAACAGAGCTTGAGACCGTGTGTGTCTGAGGTAGCATGGTCCAGCCTGTGGGTGGCTAGGGGACATTACAAATTGGTATCAGAATGTGAAAGAGAACAATGGAATGACCCGACCTGGGAGGCTGGGTATTTTACAATATGGTATCAGAGCCCATGGTTACAACACTAAGCCTGGATGGGCGAGACAAGTGATTATTGAAGCAAAGTCTTTAGAGTGACCTATTTTCGAAATGGAAAAAATTCATTCTCCGAGCATTCAGGATGCTAGGAGGGAACTAAGGAAACATGTTGGTTGTGTTCAGAAGATCTGGAGGTATAGTGGTTTGATAAACCACGACTGACATGGTGTTGGGCTGCAGAGTTAAGTTGGTCCATTGGATCTGTTCGAAAGGAGACAAATCCCTCACATTTGTTGGACCCGGAGAAGACGCGTAGAGGATAAGCAACAAAGTCCTTTGGACTTCACTCCTCCAGTCATTTTAAAACTATAAGTAGAGAATACTTCCAAAGTCCCGAAGTCCGGAACCAATCCAGACCATCTATTCCAAGGGATACATGTCCAAATATTAATAAGGTTTGGAGTTTTGGCACTCCAAAAGAAATGGTTTGTGGTTGCATGGGAGGAAGAGACCCCAAAGTCTCGGAGCGCCAAAGTGACGTGACAGGATGACATCACTAGGGGTGATGTGGGACAGTTTGGAAATTTAGGAGCTTGGAGAAAATGTCGAAGGCAAGAAATCCCTAAAGTCACAAAGCATCGAGTATGACCTGGCAAGATGATGTCACTTGGGGTGACATGGAACTACCTAAGTCTTCCACGTGTCACTCCTTTTCGTACTTTTGATAGACCCTTAGGATCGATTGGAACCTAACACGTGTCACTCGATGGAGGGGACATGTGTCACCACTTTGATTGGTGACAACTGTACTTCGTGGGCACCGAAAGGTTAAATAGTTTGGGAGTTCAGCGTTTGGGGAAAATTGTTGGAAGAACTTCCAGAAACCGAAGTCTCGAAGTCTTGAAGTTCCTAAGTGATGTGGCATGATGACCTCATGGGGGGGGTGACGTGGACCTCCTCTAGGACTTCCACATATCATTGAGTTTCATACTTTTCACAGGCTCTTAGAACCAACAATGACCCAACACATGTTGCTCGACAATGTGACCACGTTTCACCACCTGGATTGATGACGACAAAGATAAGTGGACACGAAAGGGTTATGAATTTTGGGATTTCGACACTCTGGGTTTTTTTTTTATGTGCCGAAGGAGAATCCACCAGATCTCGAAGTTCTGGAGTGACGTGGACGGCTGATGTCACCAAGSGTKACATGGAAACACTAGAMATTTTCCGCATGTCCACTTCGTAACTCTTCCAGGTGGCACATTGGTAAGTGGATGTTGATGGGACTATGGGAGTTCGTCAATMTACRAATTCATGGGAAAACAAGGTGTAATTTTTAGGAAGCTCCAAAGAAGTGGAGCCTTGAAGCCCCAAAGATGTATTGCGAAAGGGTTCGTCAGTTCGACATTCAGGAGAAGGGAGGCATGAAGTAAAAATATCTTTTGAAGACTAAGTTTCATACTTATGAAGCTCTCAAGGCTCCGGATAAGTGCCTATCTAATAGCACTAGGTCACATCCATGGTCACATATGTTCGATGCTGAATAAAAGGGGCTAGTACCCGAAAATTATGTTTGAAACAAAGAAGGGATTAGAGAAGGATCTCGTGAGGTCCCTGATTGAAAAATATTTCATCCAAAGAAATAAGGAAAAGGATGTGAACACAAAGAGAGAACATAGAACGAATCCAAGTTCCAATTCGGCTATGAGAATTAATAACAATTGAACATAGATCACCTTCCAAGAAGCATCATTGCTCAAATAGTCATAACTTCCTACTCAAAACTCAGAGTTGAGCAAGGGAGCAATCGTTGGAAAGGTTTGGAACAGTAGAGGATAATTGTTCACCCATAAATTGTCTATTGACAATAAAATTTCTCATAAAATCAACAAAAGGAACTATGATAATTTATAATCTAGAATTGTACATGTTTGCCTAGTTTTGTTCAGATAGTTAGCCTAACAAGATTTTTGTTGGTTGCACACTTTTGTAGAGTTTTATTCTGCCAAAAAAAATAAAAATTCTTACTGGAGTACAGACATATGGAGGATTCACAATAGGCTTACATTCAAGAAGATGAAGTTAGAGGAATGAATGTCCATCTAGAAATTGAAGGGACAAATTCCAATGGGCATGGAGGAGGAAAGGCGACATAAATCAGTCTGGTGGAGACCATCAGAAAATTGTAGGAAGATGTCCAAAGCCAAAACGATGATAATGAAAGTCTTATGAAGGAAAAAGAGTAGTAGGAAGAATTCAACATGAAGTTAATGAAAATCCTGGACAAAATTAAGAAGAATTTAGATAAGCAGAGTGGCTCCAGCAAATCAAGAATCCACAAAAACCCTGAGGAAAAAGAAATATCAAGGAGTGGTAGCAGGCATCACCATTACTCCCAAAAGAATTCCCATAGGAGAGAAAACAATAGCTCAAGTCCATCCCCTGTCATGAATCATAGGAGGTCTAGGTTGGATGAGTTGAAAGGAGAAATGAATAAGATCAAACCTCCTACTTTTGATGGAGAGCACAAAAAGGATGAAGATGTTGAGACATGGTTGCTAGTCATGAGGAAGTATGTCCAACTTCATAATTATTTCTCTCATGCAGAAGGAAGAATTGAAATATACCAGCTGAAAGAAAAAACATCCATGTGGTGGGACCAGCTTGTGTAGGTGCAACACATTAAGGAGAAAATTGTGATGTGTAAAGAATTCAAGAGACATTTTGATAATAAATACCCAACCAAGAGGTATTATGATAAAAATATGAAAGAGGTTTTTGAACTCAAGTTGGGCAGCATGACCATTGATAAGTATGAAAGGATATTCTTGGAACTATTGAAGTATGTCTCCTTCATAAAAGAGGAGACAGTTAAGATTCAGAGGTATATGTGTGGAATACCATCTGTCATCAGTGATAAGATTCAGTATGATGATCCCAAGACTCTGGAAGAAACTATAAGGAGAGATAAGTACTTGTATGATCAACAAAAAGGAAATTCTACCTTCCACAAGGCTTGTGAGGACAAGAAGAAGTTTAATAGAGAACTGAGGAATAAGGGGAGAAAGCCTCCATTCTTCATAAGTCATCCTCAAGGACAACCAACTCTTATAAATCCCAAGATGGTTGAGGAAGGTGGGAAAAGGCCAAGGCATCCACTGATGGAATGTTGGGGTTGTAAAAGAGATCATAAGTATAGGGATTGTTCTCACAAAACTGAAAAAGTGAGAGTTGTCCACAATTTTCAACAAGCAGAAATAGTGGATGACATGGGCATACGTGTTCCAAGGATCTATGTAACCCTAGAAAACAAGCAATAAGAGTTTCAATCACACATGATTGAAGTATAAGGTATGATCAATAACCATGCCTTTACTATTTTAATTGATTCAGGGGCTAGTCATAGCTACATAAATCCTAAGGTAGTGGAAATATTTCAATTGCCAAGATGCAAGCATTAAAAATCTTGGTTGGTGCAGTTGACTACAGGAGCCAAGAGAAAGGTTGTTGAGTTGGTTAAGTCATTTCCATTGGGCATGAATGGGATGAATACCAAGGCATATCTGAACATATTATCTTTGGGTTCATATGACTGTCTAATTGGTATGGATTGGTTGGACCAACACCATCCCATCTTAGATTGTCATAACAAGGCATTCACTTGCCTAGATGATGAAGGAAACTTAAGAGCAGTCCAAGGAACTCCTAGGGCAGTTACTATTCAAGAAATATTAGCAATGCAGTTGAAGAATTTTTATAGGAAGAGTTTTCAAGTGTTTGCATCTCATATGGAGGAAAATACTAAGGATAGGGTTCCATATATATAAGATAAAGAAGTCCTAAAAGAGTTTGAGGATAATTTTAAGGAGATACCAGGACTACCCCCAAAGAGAGATATTTATTTCTCTATAAATTTGATGCCTAGAGAAGCTCCAGTGTCAAATACTCCCTACAGAATGAGTACTCCAGAGCTGACGGAGTTGCAAATGTAGCTTGAAGAGCTATTGAAGACGGGGTACATACAACCAAGTGTGTCACCTTGGGGTGCCCTAGTGATATTTGTAAGGAAGAAAGATGGGACCTTGATATTGCGTATTGATTTTAGGTAGCTAAATAAAGTAGTTGTGAAGAACAAGTATCCTTTGCTAGGGATTGATGATATCTTCGATTAGTTGAAGGATGCAAGGATATTTTCAAAGATTGATCTCAGGTCAGGATACCATTAAGTAAGGACTAAATATGAATACATCATCAAGACTGCCTTCAGGACAAGGTATGGTCATTACGAATTCACAGTGGTTCCATTTAGGTTATCAAATGCACCAGTTGTCTTGATGTGCTTAATGAATGGTGTTTTCTGCGAATACTTAGACAAGTTTTTCATTGTATTTTTGGATGACATACTTGTGTATTCCAAGTCAGAAGAAGAACATGAGAATCATTTGAGGATGGTGTTGCAAGTGATAAGAGAGAATCATTCGTATGCCAAATTGAGCAAATGCTCATTTGATCAGAACCAAATTCATTATTTGGGGCGTATCATATCCAAAGAAGGGATAACAATGGATCCTGAAAACATAGAGGCCATTAGAGGATGGTTAGTACCCAAGAATGTAACAAAATTCAGATCCTTCGTGGGTCTAGATGGATACTATAGAATATCAATTGTAGGGTTTTCAAGGATTTCTCACCCAATCACTTCCTTACAAAGGAAATGGGTGAAGTTTCATTGCACAGTAGGATGTGAAAAAAGCTTCCAAAAATTGAAGAACTTGTTAACCAGTGCTCCGATTGTTAGAATTACAAATCCTAATGAGGACTTCATGGTTTTGAAAGATGCATGCAAAGAGGGACTTGGTGGAGTCCTCAGTTAGAATTGTTTGGTAGTATGTTTTGAATCCAAAAATTTGAAATAGCATGAAAGGCTCTATGCCACTCATGATTTGGAGTTGGAAGCTGCCATAGTACATGCCTAAAATAAATGGAGGCACTACCTCTTGGGAAATAAATTTGAACTGAGGACAAACCATAATGGTATGAGTTATTTGTTTGATCAGCTAACATTAAATGCAAGGCAAAGCAGATGGTTGGAATTCCTCTATGAGTATGACTTTGATATCAAGTACATCAAAGGAAGGGAGAACAAAGTGGTTTATGCACTCAACAGGAGAGTGTATGAGTTACATGATACAACCATTAGCATGTATCAAACAGATATTAAAGGTAGAATTTTTGAAGCTACAAAATAAGATTTGCAGTAAATGGAGATGGTAACCAAATTGTAGCAAGGTAAAATGCAGTAGAAAGATGAAAATTACGAATTGGGAATTGATGGAATTATCTTGTATAGGAACATAGTTTATGTACCCAATTCTCTTGAATTGAGGAATGTGATTTTAAAATAAATTCATAATGTGCCCTATGCGGGACACCCAGGATATTATAAAACAGTGGCAATAGTCAAGAGCCAATACTATTGTCTAGTTATGAAGAAATAAATTGATGAGTACATTTACATATGTACGGAGTTTCAAAGGGTCAAGGTTGAGCATATATACCCAACTAGGTTTCTTTAGCCATTACCCATTCCTGAGTGGAAGTGGGAAGTGGGGACAATGGATTTCATCACCAAATTGCCAAGGACAAGCAAGCATCGTGATTTTATCCTGGTAGTGGTAGACAAGCTTACCAAGGATGCCCATTTTATTCCATTGAAGACTACTCACAAAGAAACTAATGTTGTTGAGATCTATATGAGGGAATAAAACCGATTGCATGGTATTTCGAAGACAATTGTGTCTGATAGAGACCCAAAATTCACTTCAAAATTTTGGAAGGGATTATTCAAGGGGTTTGGAACCAATCTGAACTTCAGTACATCCTATCATCCCGAGTCTGATGGGAAGATAGAGAGGGTAAACCAAGTAATAGAAGATATGTTAAGAATGTATGTGATGGACAAACCATCAAAGTGGTAAGACTATCTACACTTGGTAGATTTTGCTTACAATAATGGGTACCAAGCATCTCTGAAGAT